>JAOUWY010000071.1:18243359-18254545 GCA_025728095.1 Prietella phreatophila | reverse complement strand
AGAGTGTGCTCCTAATCTCAGCTCGTTACCTGTATAAAAGACACCTGGGAGCCAGAAATCTTTCTGATTGAGAGGGGTTCAAATACTTATTTCCCTCATTAAAATGCAAATCAATTTATAACATTTTTGACATATGTTTTTTCTGGAGTTTCTTGTTGTTATTCTGTCTCTCACTGTTCAAATAAATCTACACTGATTATTTCTTTGTCAGTGGGCAAACGTACAAAATCAGCAGTTGATCAAATACACCCCCCACTGTATATATAAATAATATTTCAACTTTGTTGCCTGTAGTTTAGGAAAGGAACACATATGGGTTTGATGGTTAGGTGTACACAAACCTTTGGCAATACAGTGTAGCTATGGTTACATTCAGCTCTGCTGTCTCAGAGGATATTGTCATATTTTATTTCTTAAAATAAAGTTTTATGCGCCAAGTGTCCAGAGTTTTGACTCTTAGTGTATGTAGACTGAAAAAGTAAAAGTAAATGCATCAAAAAAGCAGAAAGATCCTATAGGATTAAAAAAAACCTTGGCCAACTTACATTTGGTCTTGCTTGCATCGTTTCTTTTCCTGTTGCTACTACTGTCTGCTTTCTTTGTTTTAGGAGCAGGCTTGGCCTTCACTTTCATCTGGGTAACTGGTTTCTTTTTAACCTTAGAATATGTGAAATAAAGTCATCCATGAACGTGCACGCTTAGCAAAACCGATTTATTTGCACTGTAAATAAATTTACAGCATCTAACCTTTTTTGGAGGTGTGTCTTCAGCAGTCTCATCATCGTCATCGTCTTCATCTGATACAGCCTGGTCAGAGTCATTGGCCTTCTTGGTGGTGGGCTTCTTTTTACTACTGGGTTTGTTTGACTTTGAGATCTGAGTCAAGGTGTGTAAATTAAAAGGGCAGAATTTTTTTTAATTATACAGAACACCAAAATGACAAAAGGGAACACACGTACAGGTTTGATTTATTAATTGGCCATCATTCACATATGTATTCTGAGCATATACCAGCTGATGTAGTAAGAATCATCCAGTATGAACAGTAAATTTCTGTCATATGCAATTCATGCTCCTAATGTGAGATATGGATGCATAGCTTATGGAGTAACAGTAAGCAGACAGAGTCTTTACAGTCTATGTTCACCTAAGTTAGTGGAGAAAGGAGTTTTCTGGGTAGTCATTCAACTGAACTTCATTCATTGCATAAGTTTCACTCATTATGCATTATAAGTCACAGATTAAGTCACTTTCTATAGCAGTTATACTCTATATTCCTTCATTTTTTTATTATATACACACACACACACACACTTGTATAATTGCAATTAGTTGTTGCCAGAAATCATGCTGTTATGTTGGATGCAAGCCTAAATTAATTTGTTTCCTTTCGTTATCATCCTCAATCTTGAATGCTTTTTTCTTTAAAAAGTGTTCTGATTTCAAGTCAAAAGATTCAAAAACTTTAACCTTTCCCTTTTTACCCACCTCTTCATCCTGATCTTCTGAACCTTCGTCTGAATCAATGTTCTCTTCTTCAGAAATACTTTCATCACTGTCGTGTTTTTGACAGTCTGACTTTTCACCGTCCTCATTTTTACTTTTATCTTCTTCATCAGCTTCATCACTGCTGGAATCAGTAACGATTGCTTTCGACTTTCCACTTTCTAACTGCTGCTGCTTGCTCTTAGATGAAATTTTCTTCTCTCGTTTGGCATCCTTCATAATTTTCTTCTTTTTTTTCTTTTTCAGGATTACTGGCTAAATGGAGAAAAATCACAAAAGCTCACAAGTCAGGTTTGTTTATACTACTCTACAAAAATAAAAAAGCTTTAATGCCTACATGAATGTTCATTATTTTATATACACATGCACACTAATCTAAAAATAAATTCAACATGCATATCTTACCTTGCCTGAATTTGTGGGGTTTATAAGAAACTGCATGATCCGATCAACCAAAACACTTTGATTCCCACTTCTCTCAAGGTCAAGAATTTGACAAATAGTCCTGAGTTGTATTTTAGGTAGCCTGCAATACAGACAAATAATGGCCTTCAGATCATGCTAAACTTGTCCACATGTTTTTACACAATACATATTGTCATGTATTGATACAGAACAAAAAGGCGATTCATTACTTCAGCACTTTTTCCTTCTTCTTGTTGTAAGGGTCACTGTCGATTTCGAATGGAAATCCATTGAACAATCTCAAGTGTTTCCTTAGGGAAGATACCTGTTGAAAAATGTATAAACAACTTTGAGTAATTTTTTTTTTTTTTTAAAGCTATGAAATTACTCATGGGCTAGTGATGTGCTGACAATGTGCAATTGTAATTCACAGAGTAAAACGCTTACTGCTCCTGGACGATCATACAGAATCTTGTGAAGAGGTTTCAGCTGTGGGGCTTTGAGCTTTCCGATGGCGTGATTAACACGAGCAATGTCTCCCAATTTGTCCCCATGGCCTATACTCTCAACTTTCAGCTTTTCTTTTGGTTTACCCATCTGCATATTAAGTCTCTGGACTGTCTTCTTCTCTCGTTTTCCTTCAATAATTTCCCCAGCAACTGAAAGCAGGAAAGTGAAAGAGTGTATAAAGAAGCAATACAGATTACCTTTAGATGGGAAAACTATAAAACATGGCTATTCATCTGGTGACTCTCAGGCCAAATACTGGCCCTCTGATCAGTTCTGCTTCCTAATAGAAGTAAATATCTGAAATACTCAACCTTTTTACCACAATAAACCCAAAATCTCCTGCTGTGCTGTCAAGAGCCAATTATAGAGATGCATGCTTGATGATGAAAAAGTGTCGTTTTCGTGGTTGTTGCTAGTCAGCTAGCCAGATAACTAGTGATATTTCATGAAGTATTTTAAAAGAATGACAGCAGGCTACTGGTCAGTCTATACACTGGAGTAGTTTTAAAATCATCAAAATATATAAACGTATAAAATTATTTTTCTGTAAAAATTTATTTTTGTGAGAGCATATGTTCTAAAGATGCAAAAAAAATTATATATCAAATGAAGCACTTAAATACTTTGAGCACTTCACATTTTATTTGATCAGTTGTTTTTTGGAAAACATTGTGAAATAAAATTACATAAATGTGTTAGTGGGTTGTGTCAAGTATGCATACTCTTAAAGGGATTTAAATTTTGTCATCAATTACTCACCCTCATGTCGTGCCAAACCCATAAGACTTTCGTTCATCTTCAGAAAACAAAAGAGGACATTTTACAGTCCAGTAACAAACTTTCAAGCTCCAAAAAGTTTATAAAAAATTGTTGTAAAAGTGATTCCATGTGACTCCAGTTGTTTAATCCCAATTTTGGGATGCTGTGTGTGCAAAAAAACCTCAAATGGAGTCTTCATTCACAAAATATCTTCACTTCCGCAAAGATCTCGACTCGCGTTCACGAGAGAACCACAATGTATGCGCGGATTATGATATATATAAGTCCTCCCTCATGTTGATCTTTGCAGACATCTTTGTTACAAAGATTGTTCTATGCGACTCAGTTTGGGTACAGCGTCCTGCTTCCTCTGCTGTAAATAGTGCGGTGCTTCCGGGTCTCGTTACATTGCGAGAACGTCCGCTTTCGCATTCTCACGTGAACGCGCGTCGGGAGATCTATGCGGAAGTGACGATATTTTGCGAAGACAGTCTTCATTTGAGGTTTTCTGCACACACAAAGCATTCGAATTGCTTCATCAAACTGGGATTAAACCACTGGAGTCACATGGATTACTTTTACGATGCCTTTCCAAACTTTTTGGAGCTTGAAACTTTTGGTTACTGGACTGTAAACGGCGGGACAAATCTCCCAAGTTTCATTAAAAAAAAGGTCTTAACTTGTGTTCTGAAGATGAATGAAAGTCTTGTGGGTTTGGAACGACACAAGGGTGAGTAACTGATGACAGAATGTGCATTTTGGGGTGAACTATTAGCCTGCTGTTGAATGATTATATATTTTTTTTATCTCTTAAGGATAAAATAACATTGCAGAACAACATACATATCCTGCTCCTGGGTTTGTGTGGCCCTGATTCATCTTGCTCCTCTTTACCGGACGCGTCATCGATGGCTTCCTTTGTAGCAGCCGTCTCCATCTCAACTTCCATGGTGTCAGTCATCTCAGAGACAGTCCTGTATCCTGTTACATAAATACCATGGATTAAAAACCGGTTTATTTAGGCATTGTTCTGGTCCACACCTAAAACCAACACGATTTAGTAGACAAGAGCGTAAGTCCGGGTATAGAGTTAGCTCAAACAATACAGTCTTCTCACGTGTATCACGAGTGATAATACCTGATTAAAGTAACTACTACATTATTTCAGGATACACCAGCACAGATCACACAGCTGCAGCCAGAAACACGGGGTCTATTTAACAGTGAGCGTAGTGCACTTACACGCAGGGAATTCTTTATAGTGGTAACATTTTCATAAGGACTCCTGCATATGACAAACATCATGTAGCACTGAAGCCTATTACATTTATCTTCGCTTTGAAAAGAAAAAAACACGCAACACTGAGTACGCGCAAAAATGGCTACAAGGCTGTAGCCAGCTTGAGCCATCGGTCTCCGAGTTCAAAAAAAATTGGCGCGCGCGAGGAACTAGCGGACCGACCAGCTCGCGCTGCTGCTTACATAACAACCACAACAAACCGCGATTACTCAAGTTATTAGAACAGAAACCGACACACGCACTGCAGCGTTCCATCACTCGTCATTGTTTACCTATAATACTGTGATTTTGGAGCTGCGTTCACGAATTTAGTAACAACTACAAACATTTAGCATAGCTAACTAGCTAGGTGGCTAACTAAGTGTCCCACCCACAAACCTAACCAAAACAAACGAATTTACTTAGCAGACTGGAATTATATCACTTAGAATCAAACCAAAAGAACCGAACTACTAAAATCGTACGATTTAAATCGCGTACCATGTCGAGTTTAATGTGTAATAATTATTATAAAAAAGACATACACTCTAAGACTGGAGAATCTGCGGGAGGTAATCACTCAAACTGAACTGAAAAGAGCTGCAACATGGCGTTTGAAAAGTGTGGGCGTGTGATCACGTGACCCGATCACCCTGGGACTCGGGGACAAACACGAAGGCCGAATTCCAAACGATTCCGTACTCCCTACATGGATCCATGGAACGGAAGTAGGTTAGGGAAATAACCGTGCCACTGAACTCCCTGTGAAAAATAAATAAATTAATTAATAAATAACGGAAGGAATGTACAATAAAAATAAATTAAAGGTGCAGTAGTACGTATTTTCCATTTCTTATTTGTACAAATAATGTGGGAAATTATGCAGAAATGTTAGAATTATGTAATAATAGTTATTATTTATACACTGTGTCACTCAGTTTCTCTCTCTCTCTCTCTCTCTCTCTCTCACACTTATTAATTTGTTCATTTTCTGTTTGAAAAGGCTGTACACTATAAAGATCACTGGGATTAGTGATGCACTAACTGCAGCAGGGACAAGTATTACCCCCACCAACAACAAAAACAGTTTGGAAACCTGCTGAATGTGTTTGTTTTTGGACTGGCCTCTTGTCGGTCATTTTATAGACACGCCTCCAATACCCCTTTAAATTCTCATAACTCATAATGAGGGGAAGTTGTATGCTTGCAGAGTGATATCCTGAGAGTCCTAGATAATGGTAACTCTAGTAGAACCACCACAGGTTTTGGGGACGGAGCTTTGTGCACATGGGTTGAAATGGAGGCTGCTCATATCTTATTGAAGTCCACATTACAAAAAAAATCTTACCTAATTCACACTGCATGCATTTTTTAAATGATCATTTAAATGATAATTAGAATGGGATGGGAACTTGCATGCTTTTCTTAAAATCAAGAAAAATAGAAAAACAGCTCGTTATTTATTATTGCACATAATCATCACCCAATGTTCATTCTAAAATACACCTAGTGGTGCAACTTGGACACAGCTTCCATGATAAACCCACGGTCATAGGGTGTTTCAGGTCTCTGCTCATCAGACACCCGCGCCTGGGCAACCCAGGTCCCGATTCTTGATCCACAGCCTCTTGAAAGAGGCCTTTTCAATAGTCTCCAGAATCCATTTTGGTACTATTTTTTTTTAAAAGTTATATTAAAAGCAGTTCCTGTCCCAGTGCCCAGTTTGTATTCCTGTTAAGAAACAGTAGATGGAGCCAAAGAACCATTCAGTATAACCATGGCTCTTACTTCTCACAAACGACTACATTTTGGTTTACCACCAAAATTAATATCAGTGGTGTTCCTGTAGGGTGTTCCCTTTCTATTGTCAGATGGGGTAGAATGACAACACCATCAACACAGTGAAGCATGATGGTGGTAGTAACATGTTGAGAGTTACCCTTGGCTTCTTGACTGCTTCTCTGACTAATGCTTTCCTCACCCATTCAATGATGAATTTTTGTGAATGGCCTAGGCACAGTAACTGTCAGTGACAAATTATGATACAGTGGGCCCCGGCATGGACGCACAAAAGGCCCCAAAACTTTGACTGTTAGTAGTTAATAAGAGTAACTTTAAACAGAGACTCTGGATAAGGGGCTACTTGACTCATTGGGCCCCTCGGCCTGTGCCCAGTACACTTGATCAGTAATCCATCTTTGGTTGCAGTTGTGACATAATCTTTCCCTTTAATCATAATGGATTTCAAGGTGCTCAACTGGATGTTCATTTTATAATAGAGTATGTTTTATAATCAAATACTGAAACTATTCCAGAACTTTGTCCTGGACCTTTTCGAAAGCACTTTGGTATTCATTATGCTGTTTATTTAGGTAGATTCTCTAACAAATTCTGAGGCCTTCCAGGAGCGGGGGTGTTTATATTGAGCATATTATTGAGTGTATATATTACCCTGGCACAAAGTTTGTACTGCAATTCATTCCAAAGGTGTTCGATGGGGTTAAGGTCAGGGCTCTGTGCTTCCACCCTGACCTCGCATACCAGGTCTTCATGGATCTTGATCTGTACACAGGAGCATTGTCATGCTGGAACAGGTTTGAGCCCCTTAGTTCCATTGAAAGGAAAATGCTACAGCATACAAAGAAAGACATTCTATACAATTGCGTATTATAGTCGGGTGTCCACATACTTTTGGCCATGTAGTGTAATTTAGAGCTTTCACAGCTATGTGTTTGAATTTTACATTTGTATTTTTTTGTAAATAACTATACTGATCACTCTCTCTTCAATGTTAATGGGCTTCTCATGACATATACAGTGAGGTCCAAACAAGTGCGTATTTTCGATGATAATTGTTTATTTTATTTTTAAAAACAGATTTGGAATGTCGTCTCAGACTTTTGGACCCCCACTGTTAACCCAATTCCATGTTGTACAACACCCCAAAATTTAGAAAGCAATCTTAATATTTATGCAAGACACTGTAACTTACCCGATAAAATGACCAGTGTAAGTACAAGGCAATAAACTGGCTACTGAATCTATGTAAGATATTAAGAAATGTTTATGCATATCCAAACACCAAAGATTGTGGATGTCTTAGATAGTGGCGGGGAGGGGGGGGGGGATCCGTTCCTTTAGTTCTCGTGAACCGAATACTCTGATACACATAGAGGAGTCGTTTAAAAAGCAGGACTCGTTTATGAATCGCCAATCACGAGCTCTCAGTCGCTCCAAGCCTTTAAACTGCGCGTGGACGTGAGAGCGCGCGGCACAAGTCTGGTGGCTTGGCGCTCGGTCACAGGGCTGAACGATCAACAGTATGAACCTGCAGCTCGGCACTGGAATATTTTCAGCAAATCCCTTCTCGACTACAAGATGAGGGAACTGCGAAGAGGAGCATGAGCTGTGATCTTCATACCTTTAACCAAAAACATCGACTTCTCTCCAAGTAGGATGAACAGTAGTCTAATGAATTATTCTCTGCTTTTACTTACCAAAGCAATTATGTATTTATCTTTCTTTTCTCGTGTGCAACAATAGTCCACTTTTAACTAGGTTACTAGTGTGGTTTCTTTAAGTTCTTAATATGAAAAACCTGTCTTAATTACAGAAATTTACCCTGAACGAGCCTTCACAACAATCCCTAGAACTCCATTTTATGAGTTATGCCAGTTATATGTTTCATAGTGTGTATGGAGTTATGTGAAACCACATTTAAATAAATGGAAAATGCTGCTACTACTGCTTTATTTTGCATCCAAATGCTGGTTAAATACATGTTATAACTTGCAGCAGCACATCTGTGTGTTCTCTATGATATGAGACATCTTTCAGGCTCTTTCATGAGATCTGATTAAAAATTCAAGCCTCAAAATTACTATAATGACAATATTATAGAGATGACATTACCCCAGAGAATTAATGATTGCAAGAATAGTAGCATTAGAGCAGTTCATTTGGCAGGACAGTTAAAATATTTAAATCTCATTGAGCAGCTTTGAAGAAGTAGGGCACCGCCAAGGGCTTCTTCCCACCCTCTGTCTGTGATGTGTGATCACTCAGTGGTGGTGGTGGAGGAAAATGTTTATTGGATATGCTCATTCAGTGAGTGATGCTCAATTATACATTAGAAAAAACCCCATAAATGACAAAATTGATAATTATTTAATTGCATTCATTTAATTTGTTCATTTTCTGTTTGCAAAGGCTGTACACTATCCAGATCACTATGATTAGTTATGCATCAACTGCAGCAGAGTTCTATGGGGACAGTGCCTCAGTGTTGTCTCAGGATTCCAGTGTATTCCTCAGTGAACCTCCTCCACCAACTAACAATCCGCTGGACTTCTTCATCATTAATGTCGGCGGAAGCCGCTACATTCTCTCTCAGGAGCTGCTGGCCTCTCACCCAGAGACACGCCTGGGCAAGCTGGCTCTCTCCACACAAGATTCGGCTTTAGACCTGTGTGATGATGCAGACTTTCTGGAAAATGAATACTTCTTTGACCGCAATTCGCAAACCTTCCAGTACATCATGAACTTTTACAAGACAGGCCATCTGCATGTTAGAGAGGAGCTATGTGTGTTCTCTTTCCTGCAAGAAATTGAATATTGGGGTATTGAAGAGTTCCGCATAGACCACTGTTGCAGGGACAAGTACTACCGCAAAAAGGAGATGAAGGAATCCATAGATATTAAAAAGGATGTCGAAATGAATTGTGTGGAGGATGACTTCAGTGGGGTACTGTGTGAGGACATTCGCCGGTGGCTCTGGGACCTGATGGAGAAGCCGGATTCGTCCAAGGCAGCAAAAACATATGGGACATTATCTATGTTCTTTGTGATCATGTCCATCGCAAACATGGCTCTGATCTCTCTGGACTTTACTGTCCTTGGTGCACCTGTCTTGGATATTCTTGAGTACATCTGTATTGTGTGGTTCACAGGGGACCTGCTGCTCAGGTTCATGTGTGTGAAGGACAAATGTAAATTCAGCAGGAGTGTGGTGAACATCATTGACCTTCTGGCCATCCTGCCTTTCTATATCACCCTAGCAGTGGAGAATCTGCATGGCGGGTCAACAGAATTGGAGAATGTGGGACGGGTAGTGCAGGTCCTGCGACTGATGAGGTCTCTTAGAATGCTGAAACTTGGACGTCATTCCACAGGTAATTTCATGGTTGAACCATGTTTGGGAAACAAGTTTCAGAGGACAAATAGCAAAGATCAGAATTTTGTCTTGCAAAAAGATCAAGATAAAGCGGAATCTGCAAGGTTCTTTTATATCACAAATACAACTGTATTTGTTTACACATCTACCACAAATGAACTTGTGCTTGACAAATGTAAGGAGAAGCTAACAAAAACAGGTCAGAATGTCAGAATAAAGGTAAAAATATGTCAAAATAAATCTAAACAGAATCTATTTGTTATATCTACATACAGAAATATTTGAGAATAGCTTTCATGTGTTCCTTTTATATTTATTCTAAGCTGGAAAAATTAAAAAGACCATAGCTGACACATGTAAGCATATGAGTCATGAAGTCATTCTGGATGCCCTAGAACTGCCATTCAAGTAGCAATCTTTGTAAACACCACTAAATTGAAATTTTATTTTGTGAACTTGTTTTAGCAATTGTGCAGTTAATAGGTTAAGATAGGCTTTTGTGCTCTCTTGAGTGAAATATGCTTCCTATCTAGCTGATATCATCATTCATGATCTTTTATTTTCCAAGCTATTTTGAGAGAGAGAGAGAGAGAGAGAGAGAGAGAGAGAGAGAGAGAGAGAGAGAGAGAGAGAGCGCAAATGTATTCATTCATTCATATTTGGACATTCTCCTATAGAGACTGGGAGGAAGAGGCTGAGTAACAGAAAAAAGTTTCAGAGCACATTATGATTGGCTTTGATCGTATGAATGTCGCAGGGAAAGGGTCCTAAGAGGATCCTGAATAATTAAAGAAAATGATATTTCAGAGCAGACAGAAGTGGGTGGCTTAGTGGTTAGCACGTTCGCCTCACACCTCCAGGGTCCACATGTTTAGTGCACATGACATGCTTTTATTAGTTTTTGGACAATCATTAAATCTCTCTCTCTCTCTCTCTCTCTCTCTCTCTCTCTGCCACATACACCAGTGTTATATTGGGGGCCAAGCACTCATATATGCCCTATGCTTCCTTTTTCCCCAGGGTTGTTTGTATATAATGACCTCTAATGATCAGTGTTAGAGTATACCCTCATACCCACTTGTTTTGCTGCTATTTCTACTCTTGTGTCAGCCTCCCCTTCAACTGTATCGGATGTTTGGTTTTTTTCTTCTTTTTTTTTTTGTGAAACTCGTCATTGACTGAAGACATTGTGCTGCTGAAGCAGCCAGGTAAAATTAATAAAAGTGCTTGAAGTGGGCTTGACGTATACTCAGTATGTAGTACTGTGAATGATTCTAATCTCTTCTGTAAATGAAATGAAACGATTCAAAAAAGCACTTCCATGTTATATTCCTCTTCTTGGAAGGCTTATGAGTTGGAATCATCTTATGGCCATTTTTATGTGTCCCCCTTACAGCTATTTTTGTAATGCCAATCATTCATTTTACTCTACATTAAAATTTAGGTGAAATTACTGGCTTATTCTTTTCTTTTCCTTAATTGCTGCCAATTGTCATTTAATTATATTTGCACTTTTTTTTTAACACAATGTAATCTTTAAGGACTATTTTAGAA
>JAOUWY010000071.1:18228072-18240670 GCA_025728095.1 Prietella phreatophila | reverse complement strand
TGATCCAAATCTAATTGATGTCTCTGGTAGGTTATTTATGAAGCTGGGTGCAGTAGTTGATGTGAATGTACGTTTTAGCAACATGGACATCCTAAACAAACAAGGTATGCCTTTTATGTCAGAATTAATGGGTGATCTGTGTCGACTGTTGCAGGTCAAACATCTGTACAACACCTTCAGACCGACGGCCTGGTGGAGTGTTTTATCAGATGATCCAATGGGTCTTGGATGAGGCCAGGCAACTGGGATCTCCTTCTCCCAATGTCCTCTTCACGGTCCAGGAGACATCCCAAGCTTCCTCGGGATACACACCCTTCGAGCTTCTCTAAGGCCAGGGCCCTCGAGGACTGTTAAATGTGGCACAGGAAGCCTGGGAAGAACAGTCCTACCCATTCTGCTCTCTGGTCGACTAAATAGAGGAGCAGATTGACAGAATCACCCCATAGTGTGCGAACACATGGAGGCAGCACAGTGAAATCAATAGTTGGCCTACAACCACCTGGCACAGCCCAGAGAATTTCAGCCCGGCAAAGAGGTACTGCTGCTGCTTTCAGACACTGCCTGCAAGCTCCTAGCCCACTGGCAGGACTGTCCTCACAGTCCTCAAAAGGGTTGGCCCAGATAATAACCTAAAAATAAGCCTACCATGTCCCAGAGGTGTGCTGTCAAGCTATTGAGGAGGACGTTAGCCACATGCTACAGGAGGGAATCACTGAGGAAAAATCCAGTCCCTGGTCTAATTCAAATGCCAGGGTGACCCGTGGGTTCCACTCATTGCAGGACTTCTCGTCCCAGGTCCATCACCAGGCGGCGGCCAAGCATGGAAACACTCATGGCCTGTCAAGACGGTACGCCCTCTGGGCCCAACCCATCCCGAGAGCATGCTTGGAGCTGGGCGGGGGGCTAACTGTGATGGCTGGCCTGCAGCCCACACACACAATTCACATCCCGCTCCTTGCGTGACTGCAGGTAAGGCACTGAACGTACAGTGACTTTTCAGCAACCCGATTTTTTTGGACAGCAAGCACACTCAAGACTGAAAGGCGGGGCAGCAGAAACACATAGCTGGCAGCAGAAGATTGGATCGGAGTCTCCTCACTGTCTGGCACAAGAGGAGCAGCTATAAAAGGGTGCATCAGAGACAGGTGAGTTCAGTCTCCATGAACACATCTGTAGGGTTTCCCCCCCCCCGACAGAGACCTGAGGTAATTTGTTTGTTTATAGAAGTTGGTGAAGACCATACAACTGGTATATAATGCCTGATAAAAACAAAACAAAACAGAATTGATTGAGTATAGTTTCTTTTTTAACCATGACTGCATATAAAATTTAATTGAAATGATTATAATGGAGACCAGTGTAACCCAGAATTAATCTCGAGGGCCCGAATAAACACGTAAAATGACATCTCCCTTTGTTCTGTACAGTCATACTGAAAGCATGACATGCTCATGCCCTTTGGTTGTACCAGACAGTAGCAGAAGTAATTTTATTAATTAGAATTGCCATTTAATAATTTAAGATATGGTTTACTTTTTGAGGAATTTTCCACCACATTACTAAAATGTTCTACACTACAAAAGCATAAAAGTCATGTTATTAAGATCTGTGGAAGTACTCCAGTGGAAATTGCTGAAAACAATTTATTGGTTTGGAATGAGCATATGCAATTTGTCTCCCAGGCACCTGAGCATATAAGTAAGCTCTCTGCAATTTTGTATTTAATATATAATTATATTATGTAAATATATTATTTGTGAAGTTACTGAGTAAACTGAAAACTATAAATGGTACAATAACCTTTTCTGATACTGAAACCTTGAGAATCTGCCTCATATTTGCATATGCATGAGGTGATTTACATTGATCAGTTGTGGATATTTTCTCTTCCTTATTTACCTAGAGAAGAACTGGTTGCTTTATGTAACTTCACCTGTATGAGCATTCTGGACTCAGTGGATCAAGAGATCAAATAATTTTTTTGGGTCTACTCTTCTGTACAACATTGATTTAGTTAATTGATGTGACTAAAGTGAAAATATCCCCTTAAACAACTCTCTTAAGATCCCACCACACCGTCTCAATAGGGTTGAGGTCTGGACTTTGACTTGGCCATTCCAACACCTTGTTTTTCCATCTTCTTTAGCCATTTAGATGTTGACTTCCTGTTGCAGGACCCAATTTCAGCTCAGCTTAAGCTCATGGACAGATGGCCTCACATTTGCTGCAATAATATTCTGATATAAAGAGGAGTTCATTGTTGTCTAAATGACTACAAGTTTCCCCAGGCCCTGTGGCTGTGAAACAAGCACAAATCATCAGCCCTAAAACACCATGCTTGACATATATTGTGTATGAGGTGTTGGTAGTGTTAGACCATGTCTGCTTTTCACCAAACATGGCACAGTACATGATAACCAAACATCCCCACCTTGGCCTCATCAGTCCAAAGGATATTGTTCCAGGACTTTTGTGGTTTGTTCAGAATAGAACTAAAGTGTAAAAAAAAAACACAGAAAAAACAAACAAACAAAAATAACACAACCTTGTAAATATTTTCTTGCTTTCTTTTGTTAGTAAGATTAATTCTATAAGATCCAATTTCTCACCTTGTAAATACACACCTCCTAAATTACATGCCCTACTGTCGCGGACAAACTTATTTTAAACTTGTGTTAAACATAACACAAACACAACAAAAACATAAAGCAGGCATGTTTCACCTTCTCTTCCAGCCACTCCTTCATCTCTCTCTTCCACTGATTAGTCAAATCAGTGCCAGGTGTGAATCTTCACAGCCTGGCTTCTCCATCCTTCTCATCACATTGACCTACACTATACTGATACTCTCTGCCAGGTCTTCCCAAAATCTCTGCACATTTAAGTCCCATTTAAAAATGAATCCTTTCTCTTTGGCCTATGTCTAGCTGTAAGATGTGTGCTGTATGCTGATACAGTGCTGTGGTTTTTCTGTATTTTTCCATGTATTATTATTATTTTTGGGTTTAAACTTTATGAAATGTTGTATCTTATCTGTCTTTTAATTTAATTCTTGTATATTTTTTTTCCTAGATTATACATTTTATTTGATTAACTTGGATGAATTTATTTAGTCAGCATTATTTAAACTCTCATCTCACCTTATTTCTACTTCTGCTTCTTCTTTTTTTACTTAAAAAAACTGAATTTTTTATTCACTTCATAATAAAAGGCTTCAGCAGGAAATGGACTGAGGTGTTTTTGAGGGTAAAGAAATCCAAATCATGTGCGTTCTACACTTACATAAAATTTGCATGGTTTTGTGTTTTCATTTGTGTGCTGCTGTCACTGGTAATTTAATTCCTGTAAAATCATCAGAGCTGAGCTCAAACACACCACGGTGAGGGATGATGGCGGTTCTCTCCATCCTCCTGCTGCTGGCTCTAACAGATACAACCACAGGTCTGTTCTGGAGAAGATACATTCACCAAAATACAACTTTGTCCTGGACCGAAGCTCAGGCACAGTGCAGAGCTAATTATGTAGATCTGGCAATTATTGGCACACAGTGGGAATTCGACAGTTTCGTAACTCAAACGAGTTTACACACATCTGACGATTGCTGGATCGGCCTTAGAAAAAATAAAGATGAGACAGAGTTTACACAGTGGTCTGATGGAAAAGTACTGGACTTCTCAAAGTGGAAATCTGGGCAACCTGACAATCCTGACACTGAAGACTGTGTGCTTACTAACAATAATGAGTGGGGAAATGCAGATTGTATGAAAACTAAGAACTTTTTCTGCTACACTTGGGCACCTCAGATGATTGTGGTGCAGGAGATGAAGAACTGGCACGAGGCTCTGGTGCACTGCAGAACGCGCTACACTGACCTGGTAAGTCTCACCACGGAGATGGATCACTTTCTGGTCAAGAACAGGAGTATGGCAATTCCTACTCACACTTTCTGGACCGGTCTACGCTTCATGGATGGCTCATGGTTCTGGGTGAACCGAAATTTTATCTGGAGACCAGCTTCAATGCCTTCATGTCCCGCCTGGCCTTACCGGTGTGGAGCGCGAAACATTATAGATGGTGTCTGGGAGAACAGCGACTGTGAGGAGAAAATGAACTTCATTTGCTACCACTACATTTGGTAAGTAATATCTGCTCAATAATGTTCTGTAACTAATTACATCAAAATCAAATGTAAAACCAATAAAAAAAATTATCTCCATAGAATTCATTAAAATGCAGAGGCTCACTGCGATGAAGACCGGCACGAGACGACGAAGAGACGAAGGACAGAGATTCTGAGCAGATTAATATCAATAAACCAGCATATAATATTCTAGTCTGAATTAATTCACTTGAATTGTTACTACAGAACTCAATATTTACTCCAGTTCTATCTTTAAGTGCTAAATTATGTTGCATAAACAGCTAAATAGTTTTCTTTAGTAGATGTTTGTTTATTTTATTTTAATCCACTGTAGAGCATACTGTAACCTTTGCCCATAGGTATGATATACTACATGCTATAAGATCTGTTATAAGCTTTTCCGAGTACATGAAATGATATTTGTATTTTATCCTCCACTGTAGTGATAATAAACATTCAATAAAATGGTGAGGGTTCAAGTTTTTTTCAAGTCATGAAATTTTATTAAATTCTTACTTGCATGTTGTAAAAGTTAAGATATATTGCACAACCGCTCTCTGGACTGGAGAGGAGCCGAGGATGAAGCCAAGCTATTCTGAACTGCACATGGCGTTAGCACTGTCTTTAATAACTGTGGGAAACATGAGAGTGTCACTGAAAATGATTAAATAAGATGGTTAATCTTCTTTCTCACTGTATAGCAGTTAGGACACTTCAGTATGTACAGTAGGAACCATAACAATGACTTCTTGGTTCTTTTGTTTTTTTAAAAACATCATTATACATAAAACATGTGATCTTAGACATATATAATCATCTGTGCTCTGTGTGTGTGTGTGTGTGTGTGTGTGTGTGTGTGTGTGTGTGTGTGTGTGTGTGTGTGTATGTAGGCACAACATCCATTTAAAATCAGCTTTTTTAATCCACACTCTTTTACAGGAACAAACTCTAGATATCTGGCCATTTAAACTTTTCTAAAAGCTCACAAGAATTAATTTGGGATGATACTGTTAGATAGATTACAGGTAGTTTGCCTTTCTCAATGCAAGTTACTGAACATACAGTGGGGTCCAAATATTCTGAGATGACTAGTAATTATACTTTTATTTCACATTCTTTTCTAATTTAGTTAAAAAAAATCATTACAAATACAAAAACAAACCAATGTGAGAGAAAAATCTTAGAATCCTCGAAGTCCTTGAATGTCAGAGTTTCTTAGTATTTGTAATGCAAATTTAAAATCATGACCTACCAATAAGTGCAGAATCTTAATTATTGAATATTCAAGATATCCAACATTTCTTTTCTTTATTTTACAGTTTTCAAAATTCTAAAACTGTTTATTAGCAGTTTTAAATGAAAAAACAAACAAACAAACACCAACCCAGATTTCCAGTGTGGTCACTTTTGGACCCCACTGTATCTGCCATGGACTTGTAAGGGAGACAGACTAGGTCTTTGAGCTCTATAAAATGCACAGAAACAAATAACAAATAACAACATGCTTTAATAAACTTCTAGTTATAAACAGACAGTATAAATGCAGATCGCTAGAAAAATACACAATTTGTGGTTAATGATTAACAGTGTTATTAATTTTTTTGTGTATCTTTTTGTTTGCTTTGTATTTTTTCTGCTCAATTTCATGTGCAACCCACATATTTACTATAAGACTGATCAGAGGATGGTGGGTGAACAGGCAGCCTGCCCAGGTTGAGGTATAAATAGAATGCATTTGAATGTGTTTGATGCACAGGGATGAGAGTTAATCTATTCCCCAGATGACCAGCTTCTCCTTCAAACTGCCATCTAAGCAACACCAACAAGAGGCCATCGCCTATATTATTAGATGACACTGGTTGTCTGGATTGGTACATGTGTAGGCATGAAAGAAACGGCAATACAAAGAGACAAAAAAAGGAAGAAACAGTCTGAAAGTGAAGACGTCAAGTGGACACCACTTGCTTCAAGCTGTTGTTTAAAATGATTTTCTCTTGGTCAAAATATTCCTGGTTTACACGTTCACACTGACCTGACCTAGGAGACTGTCATCTATGGTTCTGTTTTTTCCTATGAGAAATTAAACAGAATAGAGCACTGGATCCGTCCTGTCACTGTAAAAAATAACAATTTGACGCTGATGCCACAAATGAGAAGCACCATTCGTTTTTTTCAAGAGAGCAATGAGAAAAGAACTGTAAACAATTTAATCTAAATGGTTTGAATCGAGGCAGAATGCCAGACACATACACACTTTAATGGTCATGGAGCATGGATTGCTTGGCTAACAGTTTTATAAAAGCTTTTGCATACATCTTTAAATCACTGACACACTTCTTGAGGCTAGCAATTGTGTTGACTGTACAGTGAATAATATCAGTAAGAAAACCTGTCTATGTACTTTACATTATTTTTTAATATTGTCATTGTCTATTATCACAACAACAATAAGCCAACAGTATATAAACTTGGTGTTAAGATGATGAGTCCAGGTGGCATACTAAAACATTAAAGTATGTTCAAACAAAAAAGTTGAAACTCTGTAAAATTTTTATTCTTCATTTATATATGGATCACTCCATAGAAACTGCGACCAAACTGTGACATGAGGGTAAAATTTCAGGAAAAGGAATTTTGAAGAACATTCTCACACTTGACACTGATGAATTTATCAATTAAAATTTGATTAAAAAAAGAAAGAAAACCCTTTCAAAAGTTAATAAACAACATTAATTTGGATCAATCTTAAGATCTAGGAACTTGAATATTTCAAGATTACTATTAAATCTATTTTCCATCCAAGTCAAGATTCTATTGGGTAAAGAGTGCATCACTAAGAAGTTAAGAAACTTCATTATACCCTGCATGAAACATCACAAGTGTAACATGGTGTAACTTACCTGGACACAAACATCAAAGATTGTCAAAATGCTTGCGATCCACCATGTTGAATGATTATTGTAGTAGATCTGTAAGTACTCTTGGGTGATACACATCATGCCTGAATATGGGGTCTGGTTGGAAATTTGAAGCTAAGGCTGTGGTTGTTTTGAGTGTAACACCCAAAACAGGACACTATAGAACTTCAACCTTTAAAATGTTGATTTTTATCTATAATATTTGTATATATATATAATTTCTATAACTGACAGAGAAATATTGTTGTTACTAATGAAAACCTTGTTTTTATTAAAACAGCTTGAATGTAACCTATGCAGACACCAACATTAAGACTTTTAAAAGACCTTGCACCCAAGGCTGTGACCCTGAACAGCAATTCCCATGGAAAACTATTAAGTAGCCTCTGTACTAAAATAGGACATATTTTATTGCAGGAAAGGGTAGAAATAAAACAAAAAAATAAAACTAAAAATCTTTATTAGGTAAGGTAAGGAATATGACATTTTCCAACACTAAGTAATGAGAGTTTAGGAAGACATTATGATTTTACGGTAATTATTAACAGGATGACATTCTAATGATCTCATGTATCTTTCAAGGTGTGACACCTATATTAAACATTGATATTTATGATTTATAATATTCTCTGTAATGTTAAATTTTATTGCCAATGATTTACATACATTTGAATGTCTGCAGTTTTCATGGAGTGACCCAAATATATTTGAATACATATTAACATAATCAATATTTTATTTATTCACAGCTTACTACAGGGTTTATGGAAGGATATCCTTCCTATGGTAAGTGAAGGGCATTGCTCAAGCTGTCCATTCTTCAGAGACCAGTGAGAATGATAGTGAAAAATGAGTATTAAAGCAACCCAGAAGACAATGTGGTATCTCACAAATAGGTCAGAGTGGTATGGGGTGGAAAACTGTGTGTCCTTGGAGACTCAGATACATGAGCATTAAATCCATAAGTGGAGGGTGTAAAGAAAAATGTTATTTTTATGAACGTCCCCTGAAAGCAACAAAATTCGAGACTATTCTTTAACCAGGTATATTTTTAAAAAGAGATTTTTTTGCCATGCAGGATTACTTTGGATTAAATGTATAGTATCCAGCTGAAAAAGTTGTCCTTATTTATCTTTTGAGTTGCAAAGCTATGCAAATTTGTTTCACCTTGATAATGTTAGACCTTGATGTGCTCATCCAACAGCCTTTCAACAAGTAGCTGTTCAAATCTACTCACGATCAAAAGAGAATACTCTTATACAAATATAATTCAATAAATTGCTAAGAGTTATGTACATGGTGTTCATCCAGCAATAGTCAAGATTTTATATATAAAATGTAAAATGTTTACAATTCAATATGCATTCAGACAAGTTCAGAAATGCTCAACATCAAAAAGCATGGTAACTTGTTAACAGGCATGAAAGCTCCATATACCCACAGTTTTATCACATTTCTAGAAAATAATGCAGCACCATAAAAAGATTTCTGCAGTGTGACTGCAGCAATGTCAAAATAGAGGCCAGGTAATAGCCTCGAAGGAGTGAGGACAGCAGAATGCAAGGACGTTTTACACTGGAACTTTAAACAGCAAAGGTGTGACATACACTATCTATAATATAGATTCTATATTATTAATATTATTATTTAATTTCAGTTATTTCAGTTGCAGCTACTGTTGCACTTATAGGAATCCTGAAAGTCAAGAAAGGGTGTTGTGCAATTCCTCAGCATCCTCACTTCCCATGTCAAAAGACAAAAATTAAAATGATTACAAAGACAAAAATGTTGAATTGCTGTCTTTCTCCAACCCTGTAGGTGTGAGGCGAACGTGCTAACCAATAAGCCACCATGCACCCCTCAGCAGTTCAAAATTAATAATAATAAACTTAAGGTTAATTACATTAAAATTAACCTTACAGTAACATTAGTATTGCAAAAAATATTTCAGCAACCTTATGTAAAATATTCTGAGAACATGTAGACATGTTCTGAAAGATTAAAAATTATTAGTACCAAAATGTTCTGCTAAGGGGGCATGGTGACTTAGTCGTTAGCAAGTTTGCCTCACATCTCTGGGGTTAGGGATTCAAATCCCACCTCCGCCCTGTGTGCACGGAGCTTGCATGTTCTCCCATGCCTTGGGGGTTTCCTCCGGGTACTCTGGGTTCCTCCCCCAGTCCAAAGATGTGTGTTGTAGACATTTCCAAATTGTCTGTAGTGTCCGAATGTGTGTGATTGTGCCTGTCCAGGGTGTCCCTTTCCTCGTGCCCCAAATTCCCTGGGATAGGCTCCAGGCTCCCTGTGACAATGTGTAGGATAATCAAGTTAATCTCTTTCAGCACTGTATATGACCTTGCCAAATGAAAACAGACCAAATGCAAGTCAAATTGATGAAGTCATGTTCTCCTTCTGACATAAGAACAGCGAATTAACAATTTGAAGTATTCAAAAGGTTTTTGACCAGTGGGGTGAGATACAAATTGCTCTCAGACTTCTCCCCAGTTGAACTAAAACTCAGGTGTCAATCTATAAATGTATACTGGTCTTTCCATGTGGCCTGGAGAAACACTTTTCATCACCAAATTCAAATATTATGGGGTTAAGCAGCAAGATCCAGAAGGATATGTTCTCATTTTGAGTAGTGCTTTATGCCCCCAACTGGGATACAGTGCCACACTTTTAGTGAGTTTTACATACATGGTCTCACATTCTCAGATTTCTTGCATTTGACACATTTGATAAGGCATGACCTGAAACCTTGACAAGTCACTGAGGAAAACAAGCAGCTGGGACTGTCTAGTTTTTGTGTCACTAAGTACTACCCATTTATAAGCAGCATTTTGATCTAACAAGGTGTAGAGCACTTTGATGTTCACTCACCTTTAAAACATTTGGGTGATTATTAGATTGTCTTAGTATGTCAACTAGCTCTCATGTGACTATTTGGAGTTACAGTAAGTCAGTTTAAGGATCTTTTTGTCTATAAACAACTAATGAAACTACATAAAGAAAGCCTGAAACAATTCAATAGGTCCTGAAGATTAAATTATTGTGCAGTCTTCACTGTTAACAACAAATTGTCATCCTCACTCCTGTACTGGTCCTATTGCAGCATATTAATAGTTGTGCTTCAAGGTGGTCAGTAGACTGAGTGAAAATGTGTTTAAATATATTATTATTTCATATTCTGAAATACAGTCTTTGTCCTGCCCAAAGATTTGCTCTATTTGGTGAAACCTTAGTGCCAAGACTGATTTAGAAGATCAATAAATCTTAGTATAACATGAAACAACACTTACATAGTATTATATAAAATGACATTTCTGATGAAAAATTCCTGTGGGAGGATTTATATTATGCAAAGAAAAAGTAAATATATTTCCAAACAGATACAAAATGGAGTGAAATTAAAGGATGAATATTTGAGTCACAAATGGATTTAACCACGTCCATCCATCCATCCATCAATCTTCTACCGCTTACTCCATCTTCAGTGTTGCGGCGGAACCTGGAACCAATCCCAGGGAGCATCGGGCACAAGGTGGGGTGATTTAACCATTTATTTAAAAGTAATTGCTAATCTGAGACCATTTAGGTGGCTTTCAAAACTGCTGCAAGGAATCACAAGACCTTTCTCATGGTCCACGTATTTGTAGTAATACATTTGCAATTTGTTAGGAGTGCAAACATGAATGTGAGGAGAGTAAAGAATACAGAGAGAGCTACAGAACTCAAATGCTTTGTGTATTTGTTTGAAATTTGTGCTGAGTAATGTAGAGTAAATGATCCGTTGTAATTACACAGGACATGGTGTACTTTGAACACACCGACATGACTTGAAAAATATTCTATTTGCCATCATGAGCAGTGAATCTGCACAAAGTATGAGCAGTCTGGATTATCATTATGTCTTTAATGTGCTGGGAGAAATTAAACATTAATAGGCCAGAGAGCCTTTTATCCTTTATCTTCTATGAGCAATTGTCCACTCTTTGGTTTCTATTGTTCACAGACTGAGTCTGTTGATGACACTAATTAACTTTTCTTTTAGACCCACATTAGCACACTGAATAGCTGTTATGTCCCGGTTGCTCACAGGTGTGCCCTTGAGTGTCCTCCTAGAGCCACTATCTGATCAGAGCCAGACGCATGACACAGTAGGCCCTAATTAGACATGTGTGTGGTCTGAGAGAGCAGGTGCTTATGTAAGTAAATTTAAATTTTAAATATAAATTCACTCATACATCACATCATTTGGTTTAATCCAAATATCTTGAATATATAAAATGATATAATCAGTTGTGAAATTTTTATATAAAGTTTTATATTAGTGTATTAAAAAATACACAAATGTATAGGTATGTGTAAGTATTATCCCTATAATGAGCAAATGCACAGCAGGGATAAACCATGTGTTGGTATAATCATAGTAATCACCCAAGTGACTGACTCGATGATTTGAAAATGTACCAATATTATCAGTATCATTAAATAGCTCTTATGTGCATTCAAGAGCACATTAGGCTGCAACCTTATATTAAAAAAACAAAACAAATGAGCAAACATAAAACATATCTTACACAGGCTTACAGGGGAGCCTATCCCAGGGAACTCTGGGCACAAGGCAGGGGACACCCTGGCACTATCGAACACACATCCACATACTATGGACAATTTGGAAATGATAGTCAGCCTACAGAAAACCGCAGAAAGCACAGGGAGAACATACAAACTCCGCACACATGCAGTGGAGTGCTTCTGGTCTGACATTGTGAAACAGCATCGCAACGTTTTGATGAAATGTCTTAGAAATTTAACGGAAACCAGGGAAGGAATTCCTGTTCATAATAAATCCTAAAAATCAAACACATGCCCAAAGTATTTACAAAAGGTATGACATTCAGATTCATTTGGCTACTTCTAAAGTCTAGTTCACACTACATGACTTTCAGCATCAGCAGATCAAATGGATTAACACAAGTGGGCAGCATTGATTGTGTGTGTTACAGAGAAAGTTGGAGGTGTGTAAAAAAGTTGTACAGCTTCCTCACTGTGACCTCAACCCATGCCTTGCTCTTTCATTGGCTGCGGTTTGTTGCCAAAATAACTGCCAGTGACAACACTTTTCACACCATATGTGAAAAGAACTGTCGGAGTCACTCTACAGCTCTAGCTATTTAGCATGCCAAATATCTGTCTGGCGATGTGTCGACAAGCCTGTTTGATGCTTTGTTGAGTAGTTCATACGTAACGATCAACTGCCAATTGTTGGTGAGCTCGGCGACTTCAAAATAGGCTTAATAGTAAGGGCTACTATAATAGTAAGGGCAAGCTTGTGTAATGGAGATTGGTGAATACGCCATTGGACCATCATCCATTTTTGTGAGATATTAGTGTTTTCATACAAATAACCCAGGAGAGAGATTTAACTGTTTAGCAGAGCATCTGTCCATCGGCTGAGACTTAATAAGGTAAAAAAAAAAAAAAAAAAAAAATATATATATATATATATATATAAATATATATTTTTTTTTTT
>JAOUWY010000071.1:18114636-18127752 GCA_025728095.1 Prietella phreatophila | reverse complement strand
TCTAAATATACATTTATTAGTAATCATATATGCATAAGGTGACTTTTTAGCATCAGACAGCTTCAGTGATTTGATCTAAATTCCTAATAAATCTAAACCTTTGCAGATGTGACAGCAAGTATCAGACCTAAGACTCACTCTAATGTACACTTTGCATATCAAGGCAGTTTACTTTGTAAAAGCTAGCCATTAGCATTCAACAAGTTTGTCTGGTCAGTTATTTTCATACTAGCTATCATTTGAGAGATTGGGGGGAGGTTGGGGTGGGGCTACTGTTAAATAGCCTTAAGTAATGTTTTCCGACATTCCTTGGTTCCTTATCTAAAATCAGTGTAGGGTTTGTGTTAGAAGTCTTTTTCTTTTGTAAATTGTTCTTGTACATTCATACTTTACAAAAATTTATATGTTTCTTATTTTCTATTTTAAATGCAGTGAGGAATTTGAAATTGTACTTCACATTTTATCAGAATTTCTATTTAGATTGTAAAGAATTTGTGTATGTTTACCACTTCTGATTGAATTAACTAAAATAACATTCAAAAACATAAAGTACCACAAAAAGATAACAGTGTAATGTTAGGTAGTCTTGTACTATATAATGAAAGTAACCTGAGAAAGCCTGAACCACTGGGTATGAACAGCAAGTCATCATCAAGCAGGATCAGATGCGCTCACGTCAGGTATCTGAGTTGTGCGTGTCCAAAGCTGAAGAAACAGAAACAGCAGAGAAGTTGCAGGTGTGGAGAGCCACGATAAAGCACACACAGTCTTTGTTCTTTGAACTAAACAAACACAGATCAGGTCTGCCATCAGATCAGTGTCTTGAAATCAAAGCCACCTTTTCCAGGTTAGTGAAATGTGGAGTTGAAGTGCTTGACTGCTGGTGCTGAGAGCCAGGCATTGAAACAGGAGGGTTAACAGCAGGAGAGAGGTGAAATCTGATCTGTGCATCGCTTGAGTGCAATCAGATTCACAGGATTTTCTTTAGTCGTCTGATCTGTCAACTCTGCAGTTATATATGCGGGTCACCATGGGTCAAAAAGACACTTTTGTGAAATTCAAGATTGTGCTAAATGGGTCTAGGATATTTAACCAGCCCTTTAAGATAAGAAGACAGTTTAAATGGTGTGTCTGACAGGAGAAAGCCGGTTCAAAGTAGTTCAGCAGGCCATGCAGGTTTTCATTTAGTCCAAAAGCACACCATATTAACACCAAATACTCAGCTTGAACAAAAGGATGACTGCAGCTGAGTGAATTTAGAGTTTGGAGTTTTGGTCTGCATGTTTTCCCCTTCATCTGTCAGCACAACATCTAGACTTTGCTTAAGTGCTGCTGGAAGGTGAGAAGGCAAGCAGATTCGCTAAGCTGTTGAAAGTTCTGCTGCATGTGTGATGCCATTCAGTGAATTGATTGGCCTTTCCTTTTGCTGGTAGATGCTAGAGGATGCTTTGATCAAGGAAAAATCTCAGTATGAAATGACAGATTTGATCTCAATCACATTCATCTTGCAGAGGTTCCTTTCTATTTGAGTCCCATATGTTCATCTCTACCACCTTCCTAACTCTTGCCATACTTTCAAATGATGAAAGTGGTTTCTGGGGTATTTTGTCAGGTTACATTTTATTCATTCATTCATTCATTCTCTGTATTTTTTTTATCTGGAGCCTATCCCAGGAACATTGCATGTGAGGTGCGTATGCACATTTGATGTGATACTTTGATGAAGACATTACAAAATGAAAAGAAAAGATGTTACCAATGCACTAAAAATCTCTGTGAAGTCTGAAAAAAAGTTTGTGCTGATACAATATTTGAGAAATTTTATATTCTTGCAGTCGAATAAAATAAATACAGCTCTATTTTTAATGTGGAAATGAATTTTTTTTTTTGCCACAGTGATAAAAAGCCCTTAAGTGTTTTCCTTTCTTTCTCTGCTTCACTGTGAAGGCTGGTTGTCCCACCTACTCTTAAGTGTATGGCCTCTTGGCAAAGTCTCCACTGTGCCCAGAAGACACACTCGTACAGCATTTCCAATGCCATCGTACCCTTGAACTTAAATAAATCCAGGACCCCACCATTAATGTCTAAGTTTGCTCCTGTCTCACCCAATCAGAAATTGTGCTCTTGTGACTAAGCACCCTCACAAGTAAATGAGCACATGAGTACTGATATAAACACACATGAACAGTGGTTAAATAAACACTTACCCAAACAATACTCCCACTCCCCCACTGATTTCCTCCCATAATGAGTAACACTGGCCTGAGGACAGGCCCATTGGTGCAGTTTATTTAAGCTGAAATTAGACTGGTGTTGATGGGCATAGAGCAAACAGGAAGAAGCAGCTCAACCTTGCAGCAGCTCGACCCTAACATCTACCATTCCCACTGCCCTGAAAAAGAGAGTGATATCATCTGTGCCTCAACCCTGCTTTCTACATTTTCCTCTTTTCTATCCTTATTCCCCTGGTTATAATCAGTGCAGAGTTATATGTGTACTGTGAGGATTTGATTGGCACACAATGGTATTTTAAAGGTAACAACATTGCTTGACTTTTTAAAATGATTTTTTTATTTATTTATAGTTTTAAAGACAGTAACTCAAGAAACAAGTTGTGATGTGAACTTGTCACTGTCGCAGTACTTTGCTTTGGCCACCCAGAAAATCTGTGTAGCTTGATTATTGAAAAAAACTGTTATAGGTAAAGTCTTAAATGTTCTTCAGTTTATCCCTCTGGTTGAACCCATATGTAGAACCCTACAGCAAAGTGTCAGAGAAGGTTCCAGTAGAACATTTTAGGACGGAAGACAAGAAGCCTTAACTATACATCCCTGAAGAACTATTATTATTATTATTATTATTATTATTACTATTATTATTATAAAAGTGAGACTACTTATAACTTTTCCTGCATATCTATTGATGTATCTTTTGAACGTAAATCATCAGTTGTGAATATGGCCACTATGTTGGTGGTGAACAATCTCATAATTTCCCTTGTTCCAGAATTGGGAGAAAAATATTTTAATGGGAAGCTCCTTTCCCAGAAACAGAACACAAAAGCCAAACCAAATAATACCACCTTCTCCCACAGACACTCTTCATCAATTCTACTCACTCATACAGTTATTTATGTACCTACTCACAATAATTAATAAAGCCAGTTTCTCCAAAATATAAACTAATTAATCATTGAAACTACAGTGATAAATGAACCTTGTGTGAACAAGCTGCCATGTGAAATGCGCTCCCATGTTAATGAATGCAGTCTTTCTTTGTCCTGTGAGTTTTATATCTGACCGTCCTCTCCCACCCGCATGAACCTGTCTACTCTGGTGACAATGTCCCACCACTAGTGCCATGCTGAATCCAACCTTTTGAGAATAGTCTGTTGTTATAGCTTCTCTCTGACCTGCTTCTTTTGATCATCAGATCAGTATCTAAACCTGCCTGGCCCTCTGCCATGATGTTGATGTGTTTCTGCTGTGCAGCTGTCTCTCGCATCTCAGATCAGAGATTTGGACAGAATTCTCGTACTGAAGCAAGTGTGGATCTGATTTATCACCACACTGCAAGCACACAGCTGCTGCCCACTTCCCTGTGGGGAGAAACTTTTACAGCAATGTGAACTTTATTAGGAAACATCAGTTTATTTATCAAATACCATGGAGGAGGTATGAAACTTGAGCTTAAATATGTTTGTTATTAGTGCTGGGTCAGAGAAGAAAGGAGAAATTCAGGAAAGAGGAAAGGAAGAAAGTGAGGCATAGGGAAGGAGATGGTTCTGGGAAGAGAATCCAGGGCTAAGGTTAGAGGTGTGTGTGTGTGTGTGTGTGTGTGTGTGTGTGTGTGTGTGTGTGTGTGTGTGTGTGTGTGTGTGTGTGTGTGTGATAATTCTACTGCTGCCTCCTAAAGAAAAGTTCTGTATTTACTTGCTTATCATGCTTCTTTGATAGCAGGCAAAGAGTAATAAATAAGTGTTTAGTATTTTGACTTTCACTAATATGTAACGTGGGTGGATGGGTATTTGGATGGATGGATGCATGGATGGTTTGGATGAATGGACGGATGGGTGGGTGGGTTAATGGACAGATAGTAAATAAATGAAAATCTGGGAAATTACTTTGTCAATAATCCAACCAATCTTTTTACTTGCACTTAAGTAATCAGATATCAGGTTAATTCTCAATTCTCATTCATTAGTCTGCTAATAATAAGGTTTCTACCATTTCAGCTGCTTTGCAGATTGTCAGTGAACACAAATGGAAGCACATGATGTTTTATTTTAAACAGGGACACTATTGATCAATATTTATTTGTACGCTTTTATGGTTGCAAATTGCGTGTAATGTGTTTCTTCATTTCCTTTGGGTATAGTGTTGAATTAATTGAAGTCTTTGATGTAGAAAATTAATCTCAAACAGATTAACAAAGCACAGTTAGATTAATTAAGTATACAGTATGTGCATTGAATGACCTGATTATTTGGCTAATATCTAGGCGATCTGATTGGATTTCCTGTAATCTGCTAATAATCTTAATCTGATAGGAAATGTTGTAGTATGACGTTTACTTACCAAGATCAATAAACTCAGAAAATCAGATATTAGTATTATTAATGTGCAACGGAAGAATCAAAACTTGTCTCTCACACATTCATTTACTTACTCCAATGTGCAAATGTACAGAATGGCAGCGAGAGGGACATGGAAGAATATAGCAAACAGCAACATTTAATATTATGTGTTTTCTGCTTAAATCAGTGCTAAGCCTGTCTCGATGCATGCTGTAAAAATAATAATTAATAAAAAAATTTCTCTCACGTACACACACACACACACACACACACACACACACACACACACACACACACACACACACACACACATCTGGCATGTTTTCTCACTCTTCTTAAAAGACACACTCTGCTGGAGTCTTCTGCTGTCATTAGGCTGAGCACGCTGCAGCATGCATCCCTGAAAGATGAGGATTTATTATTGCACATATAATTGATTTCATACTGAAATTCTGGAGGAAAGCTGCTTATGTGCTTCTGCTGTTTGTTCAGAAGGGAAAATCAAATACTGTCCCAAATAATTACAGCTGCTGTTTTCCAACAGCCCAACATACCCCCGTCACAGCACTCCAGCTTCCTGCTCTTCCACTGCCAATTAAGCACTGGTCCAAACTACCAGACCTTTTAACAGGATTAACTCAGCGAGTTTAAGAGGTAGAGGAAATAATTAGTCCTATTACTGATAGCATTAATGAGGTTAACCACCATGCCTCATTATGGAACCAGACTCTCACTCTCTCTTTCACATGCCCCACCTTGGTCTAGTCCTGTCCCTCCTTAAAATTCGACTTGAAGACACGGTAAACCCATTGCTTCATTCTGTGGTTTATCTACTCAGCAAGTCGGTATCAATACGTTAGAAAGTTAGTGCTGTTGGTTTGGGAGAGTGTGCAGCGAATGAAGAATGTGTATGTTTGTACATTCAGATTAAGATCGTCTGTATATTCAGAGCTAAGAGTCATCTCCACCAGTCTGATCAGTATGTAAAGCTATTCTAAAGAATGATCAAAGCTACCGGTCTCTTCTCAGTCAATATTCATCATAAACACCACTGTCTTTGCTCAGTGACATCTGTGCTGCTCAGTAGATTGGATTGCTGTGAACAGAAGTACAGTTGGACAAACTGATTTCAATAGCTGCATGAAAGTAGTACATATTTGAGAGCAGAATTACGACTCGGAAGCTAAAGCATATTGAGTCTGTTGAAAACAAAAGTTTTTTTTTTCTTTCCTGTGAAGCCCTTAATTTCTTTTCTTTTTTAACATTAAAAAGATCTGCTTTAAATAAATAAACAATCAAAATATATTAGTAGTAGACATTAGAGAGTGAATGTTAAATGTAAAAGTTGCTACTTGTGCTTATACGTATATTGTGAAATATTTTAGCTGAAAAATCACTACATCATATGTGGGGGTGTATAAGGTTATTCAAACACACTGATAACGCAATAAACCACATATAAATTCACATAAAATTCACAGTATCGTTTTAAAGCAGGAGCTAAAGAGATGAAACCCTAGATTTTTATGTAAACATTAAGGAGAAAACTCTCATTTGTGACAGGATCAATTTGATCTAGGGTTTCATAAAGAGTTGGATTACTAATGCTGGACAAGAACAAATCCAATAAAATCTCTGTAATCCGGTTTGCCTGGATGAGGCCATCACCTCTGGGATATCCCAAAAATAAAATCTCTAATCTGGGGCCTGTGTCCTGCTGCTGGTGTAGTGGTGAAGCAGATGGACTGCTTGCTAGTATCAATATCACTTTTTTATATCAAAACACTTTTTTTTCAACTGAATATCATGTTTGATGTATAGACAGAACAGAAAATGGCTGTAGGAAATTAAAGTATGTATGATGCACAATATTTACTAATTTGACCCCAAATGATTGACATCTGCTCTGTTTATGTCAATTCAATTCCCTATTAAACACAAACGCTACCAATGGATCAGATTTTCTAAAATTTCAGTGTGTTTCTCCTTCCCTCTCTGTGCCTCATGTAATGGCACTCTTTCTGTAAGCAGGGCTGTAGGTGGCCTATGGCCCCAGACTGTCACTCATTTTTTAGAATGAAAGATGAGCATGAAGACAGAGATAATAGCCATAACTGTGGGATGACAGAGGGATAAATAGGCATCACCTTCATTCACATGCTGTGCTCAGAGTTGATCCATGAGACCAGACCTGAGGATGGCTATCAATCACCATTGAAGATTCAATACAATTATACTTGTATCACCTGCGATGGACTGGCACCCTCTCCTGGAGGGTGTACCCCGCCTCGTGCCCGATGCTCCCTGGGATTGGCTCCAGGTTCCCTGCGACCCTGAAGAAGGAGTGAGCGGTAGAAGATGGACAGATGGATGGAGATACTTGTATCAACCACATGTACTTGTGTGTTGTGGCGCAGATAGTTGAGCGGGTTGTCCACTAATCGTAGGGTTGGCAGTTCGATTCCACATATGATGACTCCACATACCTAAGTGTCCTTGGGCAAGACACTGAACCCCAATTTGCTCAGGATGGCAAGTTAGCGCCTTGCATGGCAGTTCTGTTAGTGTGTGTGTGAATGGTTGAATGAGACACAGTGTAAAGCGCTATGTAAGTGTGCCATTTACCATTTTAGTCCAAATTTACTATCAAAACTTATAGGTGAAAAGCTAAAGTGCTTGTATAGTCATGTTTCATTTGCCCAGATGTTCAACTCTAGTACACAGGTGCTTCAAAAAAAATAATAATACTATGCTGTTATGAATTGGAAATATTTCGAATAACTTCTCAAATTTTTCTCATTATGAAATTATGATACAACAAACTGTTATAAGAATTTTAAAATAATTTTTGTATAAGAAATACAAAATCTGCATTTGCTAAGATAATGTTTTGCAGTGTAACTGGCATAATTTTACCTAAATCTATTACAAGGTACATTGGGAAAAAAAGCTCATTTAATTTACTTAATTCAAATGCATATATCGGTTCCACATGATTGAATAATTTGTTTAATTACATCCAACATTATTTGATCATATATTTTCAATGCCCTGAATAAAATCTAATTTCACACTCTCACCTGAACTGAGGCATCCTGCCGCAACAGTCACATTACCGTTATAGTTCCTGTAGTATACTATAGTATACTATCGTTATAGTACCTGTAAGTGCCAAACTTCCCAACAAGATTTCATAATGTAAATGGTGTATGTTAATACTATGTGAATTGATCACACTCACTTTACATAATTCAGAATTGTAATTAGAATCTTAAATTAAGCATTTAAATATTTTTATGTAAACCATAGGCAATATTTTTTCGGAAATCTAACGGACCACATATTCCATTTTTTTCAGTTTAGATATCTAGTTAAATACATTTATTACAGTATCAGTCTCTGATGCTCCACCATTTAACACAGAGTTGCATATCTTTTGTACACTTTCTGGACACATGTTTTACAATCTTGAAGGTGACAATTTGATGTCATATACACTGCTCTGTATATATACATACACCGTTATCGAATGGGAAAAAATCTTAAACAGAGCAAGGTCATTTGAATGAAAAAATAAGTTCATGAGACTGCTTTAAAAGAGACTGGGGTTGATATTTATCCAACTAATTAAAAAAAAACACAAGTAGAAAATGTTCTCAGTTGATATATTATCTAAGGGGTAGTGGTTGGATTTTTTTTTAACAAGGTGGAATGTTATGTTAAAGCATATCAGTAAGATGAGGGAGTATGTAACAGCTAGTAAGGATAATGGATTTGGATGGCTGAAAAGACTGGCGATTTGTCCAGGCTGACATCAAGAGCCTTTGTTGCCTCCCTAGTGGTAGCTGGTTGAAGTTGACCACCCCTCTATTTTTCCTACTTTTGCCCCACTTTGCTTTCAGTTATATTGAAATTGAGTGTGTCTCTGTACCACCACCAGGGGCATTTCTCAGTGTAACACCTCTGTTTCAGTTACTAAATATGCTGATGGTATCCAGAGTGGACACATTTTAACTCCCACTGCACTCTGCAATATTGCTAACAGGAACACAAAGGGTTTTGCCCTGCACGTAATTAAAAGAATTAAAAGCCGTGTTTCCACTTTGTAGTCATGCCTGGCGGATCAATCCTCACCTGAATGCAGTTTTCAGCTGCTGACTAATTAGTTTCAGGGGGTAATGGCCAGATCAAAAGGCCTTGGATATAATTGGTGGAACCGAGAGCATGGATATCAGCATTACAGGAAACAAAAGCAGCAATGCTAAATAATAGGGGTCAGGGCAGAACTTGAGAATATTGAAAAAATCATCAGAAACTGCACAATTAGTGTAAATTGCACAGTTGTGTGAGTAGCAAGGTGGCCGTGGGTTCTATCCTGAGCATGGGGTTGCTGTGCGGAGCTTTGCATGTAGCTCCTGTGTTTGCATGGGTTTCCTCATTTTCCTCTCACCTGTGTGTATGTGGATTAGTTATGTGAAATTGATTCCTAGATGTGTATAAGTATGTAAAAGTGTGTGTGCATGAAGACCTGTGATGAATTGGCATCCTATCCGGTATTTCCAGTCTTCCTGGGATAGGCTATGGATCCAGTGTGACCCTGACCAGGATAAAGCAGCTACTGAAGATGAATGTATGAATCTAAACATCACCCTGCTGCCTGTCCCTGAGCTGGATCTAATATACTGGGATGCCTTGAGAAGTGGAAGATTCATAGCATTCTGTTTTAATGTCCCAAGTATGGAGCAATTAAATATGGGTGCCATTAAGAATGTTTCTGTGGGGGTGTGGAATTTTAGAGGCCTGTAATGTATGCTGCTTTCATAGGCTCGGGCTTGACAGATCACTACAGCAATCAAGCCTATGAAACACAGGCTGTATTTATTATTGTGCCTTCCGGATCCTCCAGATCACCTTGCCAATCACCACACTGTGCGGAGGAGAGACTGAGGAAGAGATGATTTTGAAGCTGCTCTGTAGGTTGAGGGAGAGTGTGTGATGCAAGGCCCATGGCTACGTCTGAAATACTCCTCTGGCCAGACCTGGACTTTGGTTCCAAACCCAAATGCCCCACTTTCTTCCCTGCACCCTATACCCAGTCCCTCTTCACTCACTCTTCTGATTCACTCTCTCCTCTTCCTGATTTTTACTATTATTCCAAGCTTGTTGTGCTGCCAGTGTTCCCGACGGCAAACACACATCAATCATTACTAATCCCTCTCTCTGTAGAATGAAGATAAATAACTGCTTCTCTCCCCCTCGCTCCTCCTTTGCTGTAATAGATGCAAAATGAAGTGTGGTGTCTGAGGGGCTTTTGGCAAAATCTGAAGGCCTATTGCATTTATTTTTAAACTAATATGCAAATTTATTTCCCCGACTAGGAATATATACACTAGGATGCGCTGGGCTACAAAACCGTGTTCAAGCAAACAAACAGTTGAGCTCAGAGGGAGTGTGGCTATATCCAGTTGGACCATAAATTGCTCTTGCACCACATGGCACATATCAGCAGTATTATTTCCAAAAGTTTGCAAACAGTCCTAATACATACACTCACAGTCCGCTTTTTTTTTTTTAGGAACACCTGTACATTCAAGCAGTTATCTAAATCAGCCAATCATGTGCCAGCAGCACAATGCAACAGATCATGCAGATCAAACACTTCAATTAATGTTCACATCAATACATCTGTCTGAAGAAAAAGTATGATCTCTGTGACTTTGATTGTGGCATGGACATTGATGCCAGATGGGCTGGTATGTGTATTTCAGAAACTGCTGATCTCCTGGGATTTTCCGGAAAAAATAAATAAATAAATAAATAATTGAGTAACAGTTCTGTGGGTGGCAACGCCTTGTTGACAAGAGGTCAGAGGAAAAATGGCCAGAATGGTTTGATCTGCCAGGAAGGATACAGTAACTCACAATCACTCTTTACAACCATGTTGGAGCAGAAAAGTGTGTCAGTGTGCACAAAACATCCCACTTTGTAGCCCTACAGCAGAAGACCACATCAGATTCCACTACTGTCAGCCAGGAACAGGAATCATGAGCACAGGTGGAGCCAAACTCGAGCCTGTGACCATGAGAGCCTCAGAGTCCTGTTCGTGGCAGTCAGGAGTGGAACCTGCTGTGGTCTTCTGCTGTCACCATCTCACCAAATGCCAAGAGACTTAAAACAATATTTCTGAAGATATTCAATCCTAAACATGACTGCCCAGATAAGACATGAAGACCTGGCTTCACGTGTCTCACAGGAAGCACGTGATTGCTTCCACCCTCCCGATTGGTAGCTATAGTATGATAGGGCTGACCTAGCTGGTGGATGAGAGCAAAATAAAATAAAAATTTATGCCATGCCCACTTTGGATTTAAATCTGAATACGTGTACAAATATTTGGAGAACTAAATAGATAGACACACTGGCACTGCATTACACCTCTACTGTTGATAAATAAACGCAATATACATTTCTGTCCTCCATTCAGTTCCAGCCTAACGTCTTTCAGTAGCATATATACTTACTGATCGTGTGATCCTGTCAAGCTTCCTCAAAATCAACAGCACGTTGCTCCTAGCAGCTGTGATTTCTGACAGGTCCGTAGTCTGCTGTGTTTTCTCAAACACATGGTATAGGTTAACAGCATGAGCGAATTTCGATCACGATTCTTTTCTAGTGTTTCATGTTTGTGTCATGCCTACAACGCGAACACCGTGCATATAAAATGTGAAGCTTATTAAGTCATTATAATGGCCAGTTCACTCGGCCTGCAGGATAACACGCATTCCATTTTCTTCTAACACACTCCCAGCAAAGACAATGTAGCCGATGTAGACCATGGCAACAAATCTGAAGCAGCCATCATCACGCAAGTGCTAGAATTGGGAATTTCAACACTAGTCCAAGTAAAACGCTTCAGTAGATAAATAGATTGCTTGATACAGCTTAATACTGATGAGTGAAAACCCTGAGACCTCTCCTTTCACTTTATGCTCTTTCAGAGCTTCATCTAGTGTTGGATTGTGTGTGTTCGTGCGTGCGTGCGTGAATGTGCACGTGTTCGCGTGTGCACATTCATATCTCCAAATATTAGTGTTCACACCTCCATCAGAATTATAGTAATTATCCACTCAGAGCCGTTGATTGTTTCGGACTTGGAGAATTTTGCGGTTGCCATGGCAACACATGCACTGCCCAAATGGAAACGCGGGCCTCTGTGACTGCAAGGTTTAAATTGAAGTCGATTCAAACCTTTCACGTTCGCTCTGTACTTCATAGTGACAGACTATAACACTTGAGCGTGATTAACAGCATGGTGGACTTTTTGAACTTAGAAATTCATTTTGTGTGTGCTATACTTGTACCAGTGCTGCATGTTACAAAGTGCATCTCCAGCTGAGATTAGAAGCAATGTATGTGCTGTGAAATGGTTAGCGTGTGCGGTGTCTGGATAAGCATTTTCTCTTGGTATTATCTCGTCTTAGTGTGCGCCTATTCCCAACAGCCAGTAGCTGTGTATTTGTTTTCCCATCCTATGGCAGAATAACACAAAGGGCCCTGTGTGTCATGCACACACACAAACTGAAAACACGGGCACACCTACACAGGATGACATGCACATTTCATCATCCTGAGAGGAGTTACAGCCTCGTGCTCTTTCCCCTCTTGCTGTCATTTGCTTTTTTCTCTCATCTCTCAAATTCATTCCACGATTGCTTTTCCCCCCTTCACAAACAACCCTGAAATACGTCCTGGCCATGAGACGGCGTGTGCATCATGCATTTACATCCAGAGACAATGGACAGATTTGCACGCACGTGTGTGATAAAGTTAAGATAACAATTCAGCAAACAATTAAGAAGATCAACAAAGAATACGTATTAAAGCTAGCTCATTTACTCCGCCTCGTACAAAAAGCCCTGGGACCAACATCCAGGTGACGCTGTGTGACGGAAGCCTTGCGTACGCTGTAGTGTTAACCGACAGACGGCGCAAATCGACTCTACGTGTTTCAGGAATAATGGAAGCGATCAAACCAAAGCGGAGTCCAAATTCTGCTCTGTAAGAATATCAAGAGGAAGAACAACAGCCTCTTCCTACAATACAAATAACCTGATAAAACATCTCAAACATAACACTCAGCTAGCGACGCCACCCGTTCCCTTAAAATGCAGAATGGTCCCGTATTTGAGAACGAAATAGCGCGTCCTGGTTTGAATCGATACGGGAGCTCACAGAAATCATCGTGCCGTCTCACACTTCAACCCTCACGCATCTCCCAAGGCAGATAGCATGATGAGGTTTTTTAGTTATTTATTTTAAATCACCTCGATCATTTTCTATTGATTATGTTACATTACATATGCTGCCTATTTGTTAAGAAATAATGTTACAATGTAAATGAATCACGTCAGTATGTTTATTACGGTTAAGATGTACAGACAGACACGCATGCATTCATTTGATAAGAGATATATATTTAATAATCAGATTATAGTGCCTATGTGAAGAAAATAAACAACAATGTGTTATACTTAACCAAT
>JAOUWY010000071.1:18051021-18061324 GCA_025728095.1 Prietella phreatophila | reverse complement strand
AGGGTGTACCCCGCCTTGTGCCCGATGATTCCTGGGATAGGCTCCAGGTTCCCTGTGACCCTGAAGAAGGAATAAGCGGTAGAACATGGATGGATGGAATTAATTAGATCTCGTTTTAGATCTTAAAACTTAAATATAATGATAGCTAATTGATATCATGATATGTACTTGTATTATTCTACACCTTTCATTCAGTGGTTTTGATACTAAGAGGTACTAGGAAGAAATGTCTTCATATCTGTAGTGAAGCAGAGTTTAACTAGCCACCACAGTGATGGGGCAGAGTCAAACCATTTACACTTAGGAACACCTGCTGTACACCTGCTCATTCAATTATCCAATCAGCTATGTGGCAGCAGCACATTCCATAAAATCATACAGATACAAGTCAAGAGCTTCAGGTAATGTTCACATCAAACATCAGACTGGGAGAAAAATGGACACGCACCGGCTTTTAGACCAGACTACATTTGTCATTTTAAACAAATTGGTACACGTAATTAATTTGTTCAAGTTCAAATCTCATCAATGCTCAAATGCCTATTATAGGGACCTATTACAGTAAAACATTCAGTAGATAGTACTGTAAGTCAGATGTGATAGCCTCTCAACTTAATTATGTTTGAGGCTATGTCAAACATGATTAATGTTGTCCTGCCCCACCGAATTTACTTGGTCACGGGCCACTTCTGTAGTAGGGACAAATAAATAAATAAATGATTATGGGGTAAAAATGAACACTGACAACATACACTGTTACTCATGTGACTGGTACAAGAGTGGTGCAAAAAAGTCATGACACTTTACAACAATTGTGATAGTCAGAAAATTGTATGAAGATTGTTATATGATGATGTTGATATCATGTTGTCATATTGCGCAACTATACTCCAAATGTACTCTAGTTATACTTATTTACATGACATGACCATTTTTTTTCCATCAAGGTCAATTACATCATTCTAAAGGACCAGAGTGGAGACTCTCAGTTCTTCAGCATTAACCCATACACAGGCATCATCCACACACGTGCCACCTTTGACCGCGAACAGAAGAGTTCTTACCTGATTGAGGTTCAGTCCCAGGACAGCTCGGAGTCGGCCCGGCCCGGACAGCAGGGTCAGCCAAACTCAGGTGTGCTTTCAGTCATTATCCGTTATTCATCCACATCCATATATACAGCGATAACAACCGAGCAGACCTGAGTAACCAGCTCTCTCATTACTGCAGCGTTAGGCAGAAGTGATGTCACTTATAAAGACTTGTGTCTTGTGTATAATAGTGATCCTGATAAGGTTATGTAACATAAAAGGCCACTATATATACACACTATTCCATAATCCTTATTAATACTCACTGACATTAATGACTGTGGTACATTCTTCTTCTCCACAGATACAGCCTATGTCAGGATTTTTGTCACGGATGTAAATGACAACGCCCCAGCCTTCTCCCAGCCTGTATACGAGATCAGCGTGGAGGAGGACAAGGAAGTGGGCTACATAGTCATTACCGTCACTGCTAATGATGAAGATGAGGGTAAGATGTTTGATTGCTGTCACAATGGTAACAACAGAAAAGCCCAACCCTGTTCTATAACTTTACTTGGTAGAACAATTTACACCTGCAATATATGCTAGTGTAGAGGTGAGATGGCTCCAGGCCCTCCCTACAGAACACAGCTTATTTACGGACAGTGTCACCTGTCTGATTTTTAATGTGAATTTCTCATACTGCATGAATCTGTAATGTTATTTTTGACAGCTGGAGGCTGGAAAACTATTCATAGTGTGAGGTAAACCTAGGTGGAAAATGCATTTTTTCCCCACTGAGCTTGTTAGCAAGTCTCTATGGTGATTGTGGGAGTGACACATTCAGGCCCCTGAGGTAACTATTTGATGTTGGCGCCTTTCTTTTGTTTGTCTCAAGCTGTTTTGCAAACGAAATAAATAAATAAAATAGGCTGCTGTAATGACAGGTAAACCCTTTTTGGGAAGGATGCTGAGAACCAGAGGAAGCACATTTTATGATTCTTTGCTAAAATTCACCTTTACCGAGCACTCAGGCAAATTTTCAAAACATAATATCCTGTATAAAGTAGACAGGTTCCACGTTTGCCCTGACACAGAATAGTGCTTTGATAAGTCTGTAGCTGCGTCGAACTCTACTTCTTCTTGGAGCTTCCTGTGCTTCTGATTCATCTTCTGCTGCTGTAGATGGTTTCATATGGATCATCTAAAGATTTGCACTTCCCAAAAACAGTCTATTGCCAACCATTGCTTCAGTGGATAATCTCACCTGGATACTGTGGATTTGTACCCGCCGTTGTAAACATGAAGACTGTCCTGTGGTATTTCCATGACTCTTATTCACATTAAATTCATTCTGATTATCCTCTCACTTCATCTCAGGGAGATTTTTCCTTGTCACTTTTCCAATGGTTTGCTCAGTACAGATCTTAATCTCAATCCAGATTTGTGTAAAGTTGTTTGTGACATTATGCACTTCTATTTGAATTTCTTTTTAATGAAATACTCCATCGCTGAATAATTTAGAGGCATGTATTAAGTAAACTAACTCCACTTAAGTCCTAAAAAGAGTTAATCTGCTGCTGACAAGAACATGTGGATTTAACTAGAAAGGACTATGATAATAATCAATTCAGTCATGTTCCTACGCTCTTGGCACAGTTTTCCAGGAAGGCCGATTATCTGTATTAACCAAAGATAATCCATAAAACATAAGACAATCCTATTAAGCTGTTGGCTTGCTGATCAGGCATGTCTTCTGGACGATTTCTTATCAGTCACACTTGGCCTCCGTGTGGAGACTGCCTTTCTCCGAGAGTTCCTCCTGCTTGTTCTGGTGTTGTATATACTTTTATTTCTACAGAGAACAACAATGTATGTCCCCTACAAGCTCTTACAGGGAAAATGTTATGAAAACATAAAGTTGATAGTATAGTGTGCAGACTGAATCTTTTGACCATTGTTTGCTAGATCAAGATGCCTTACTGAGAAGCAAAACTTGAAATGACTTTTGGATATTTATTGTGTTTTATTTATGTATTCTGATAGATGAACTGGTACAATATGCTGAAACATCTCTGAGCAATACAATGTAAAGGTTAATCAGTGGCAATCCATAATTAGTCTAGGTTCAACAGTATACAATGAATAACCAGAAATCCTCTGAGATATAGCACTGACACACACAGCGTTGCCCCTGTCCATCTGAGTGAGACAGGTTTAGGCAGGTCATTGTTTTGTCCAACGTAGCATGCCAATCTGCCTGCTTTTAAGCCCCCATGTCTTTTCACTTCGGTCCCATCAGTCCTTGCTGGTTCACTAACAGATTAAAGTGCATGATGTTTCCTGTCCTCATTTGCACAGAATGTGACCCATGCTCGTCTGTCATCATAAACAAACATGCAGGGCTGTGAGGGCTCTCGCCGTCATGACAGCGCTTCACCTGTTAAATATGCTACACATGTTTGACAAATATGGTGTGGCATGTAGCCACCATCAGCAAGAAAAGAGGAGGGAGAGAGCCGAGGGGGAGAGTGCTAGCAGTCAGTGAATGTGGCTAAAAGCTCATTATGGATGAGACAGTAACCACTGCGTAGAGGTGAAGGTGTCAAAATAGATTGCCATGCCTGGATAGGCACCGCAGTTCCTCCAGACAGCTAATATCTCAGGCTTGTCCAGTGCAGGAATGCAAATCAGAGCCCAATGCCACTAGAAGACACAAAATTCATTTTACACTGATTAGGATAAAAAGGTGGATATTAGAACAGTTAATGCCTGTTGTACGGACATTATTATTACATGTTTTGTAAACCTTAGGAGATTTATCCTTGTTTTTACCATTTTGAGGGTCACACAGCATGGCCAGATCAGTATAGACACGTAGTTGATTTGCAGTAGTTTGCTGTAAGATAAATGGATAGCATAACCTGTGATTATGTGACACCAACTGTGTGTGGTTTAATGATGAGATGGAGAAGAAAAGGAAAAGGGATGAAAGGCTTATGGACTTCTGATGTACCGCTGATGCTGGGCAACAGCCAAAGATATTATTAGCAGAACTAAGCCTGTTTGCATACACAGCTTAGATTTATGCAAAAAGGTCACAGGAAATTTTAGATTTAATTGGAGGGATAGGGTGTGCACAGGCTTTTTAATATTTACTTAAAAGAAAATCCCTTTTTGAGATCTAAAGAGTTTCTCGAAACCTTACTCCTAAATGTGGAGACTTACATCACATCACCTTTTCATCACATAGGAGCTAGTCTTATCAAAGCTATGACAAGTGTGGCAGAAGCACAGTAGAGTAACTCGTCTAATCTTTTTTGGTGGCCTTAAAAACTTTTCTATTTACTAATGTTACTTAGAATTGAAATAGCTTATTCACAGTACCAAAGAAACATTTACCCTTTCTGGAGAGCAAAAAGTCAATAAATGCAATCATTCTTACATTTAAATAATGCCACTTAAAATTCATGATCATTAAAGTCCTTTGTGTCTCACATCACAAAGGGGGGGTAACTGTGGTGCAGATGGTAGAGTAATTGTAGGGTTAGCGGTTCGATTCCCGGCCTGGATGACTCCACATGCCGAAGTGTCCTTGGGCAAGACACTGAATCCCAAGTTGGTCTCGATGGCAAGTTACTGCCTTGCATTGGAGCTCTGCTAACATTGGTGTGTGTGAATGAGACTTTGGATAAAAGCACTATATAAGTGCGCCATTTACCATTTACATCAAAAAGCATAGACTGATCTGTGATTGAGTTGACTTGGTTACATAGCTACCAAGACCAAATTTCTGACAATCTACATCCCTAACAGGTGCCAACGCAAAGCTGCGCTATCAGATAACCTCAGGAAACACTATGGGCACCTTTGACGTTGAGCCAGAGATAGGCACCATCTTCATTGCCCAGCGGCTGGACTATGAGCGAGTGCAGCGCTACCATCTACGGTTGTTGGCATCGGATGGAAAGTGGGAGAACCAAACAGTGGTGGTCATCAACATCATCAACCAAAACGATGAAGCACCTATCTTTAGCCAGACCGAGTATCATACCAGTGTAACAGAGGAGCTGATTGAGTTGCCCGTTCCCGTGCTGGAGGTGAGTGAGGGCTGAACTTTCAAATATACAAACAGCTAAAAACAGTTTTGAGTAGGCTATTTTCAACCTTCTGGATTCCTGTGAGGGGAAACTGACTTGATGTGGACCTCCCATGTAATATAGTCTAGTAATCTGCTTGTTTAAGTTCCTTAGCAGTTTTGCTGTTTTATTAATGACCTCTCTGAATTTAAACAGAGGAAAATCCTTTGAAATGAATATATTTGACATACCTTGTCTGTAGATTTATGTAAACCGACTTGATATTAAAAGGGGTTGCTGGGATATATTTACAGCTACTTATTGTTGGCTATTATCCAGGTTTCAGCTACAGATCCAGACCAGGAGGCAGACCAGAGTGCAGTCCGATACTCATTACATGGACAGGGTGCTGGGAGCGAATTCACTATAGAGGAACTCACTGGAAGGATTTATGCCCAAAAGCGCCTTGACCGAGAGGATCGTTCAGCCTGGCGATTTCTAGTGTTGGCCACTGATGAAAATGGCGATGGCCTAACTGGCTTTGCTGATGTGTTGGTGGAAGTGCGTGACATAAATGACAATGCTCCCCAATTCCTGTGTGCCTCAGAAGGATGCTTTGTGGGCCATGTGCCTGAGAACTCCCCAGCTGACACCTCAATCATGGAGATGCAGGCCACTGACCTGGATGACCCTAAAACTGGCAAGAACGCTGTTCTCACTTACAGGATTGTACAGAATGTCAGAAACGAGATCAATCTCAACCTGTTCTCCATCAATCCAGCTACGGGCACCATCTATACAGTTCTGAGATCTTTGGACAGGGAAGTGGAGGACCATTACTTGGTAGTTGTGGAGGCAAGGGATGGAGGAGGCCTTTCTGGGACTGGAACAGCCACAATTGTAGTTTCAGATGTCAACGATCACCCCCCAGTGTTCACACAGAGAGTCTACATGGCCACCATGGCAGAGGACCTGGATATCAACAGTGAGGTGCTGGCAGTGGCTGCAACAGATGTGGACGAGGGAGAGAATTCTGTGATGACTTTCAGCATAATAGGTGGAGATGACGACCGCAAGTTCTTTATTGATACAGACAAGGGGAATCGACAGGGCGTGGTGCGACTGAAGAAGAAGATTGATTTTGAAAAGCCCCATGAGCGCACCTTCAATCTTACAGTCAAAGTGGAGGATGCAGACTTCTATAGCTTGGCATATTGTGTCATACAAGTGGAGGACTCAAACGACCATGCACCTGTGTTCCTCCCCCAGTTCTATGATGCAGGGTCCATGTTTGAGGATATCCCTTTGGGCACCATTGTGGCCCAAGTGACTGCCATGGACATGGATTCAGGGCAAAATGGAAAGTTCTCATATAGTATTGCCCCAGAGTCTGACCCGTTTCAGCAGTTCCTGGTGGATAAGAGTGGGTGGGTGGTGGTAGCAGACTCTTTGGACAGAGAAAAGGTATCACAGCATAGGCTGATAATATTGGCTACAGACATGGGAAACCCTTCTCTCACTGGCTCTGCTATTGTTTTGGTGGCTGTACAGGATGTTAACGATAACGGGCCTGAGTTTGAGGTGCCATACCGCCCCATTGTATGGGAGAACGGCATTGCGCCGCAGCTTGTCCATATGAATGACACTTCCGTTCTGCTCCATGCCATAGACAGAGATAGCTCACCTAATGCAGGGCCTTTTTCCATTCGCCTGCTGATGATCACCTCAGACGTGACAAACTTTAACCTGACTGATCTGCGGAATGGCAGTGCCATGATAACAGCCCTTCGCACCTTTGACAGGGAACAGCAGAAAGAGTACCTTCTTCCCATTCTGATGATTGACAGTGGCTCTCCTCCAATGAGCTCCACCAGTACACTGACTGTTGTAATTGGGGATAAGAATGACCACCCACATGCACCTGGACACTCAGTCTTTATAGTCTACAATTATGAAGGTATGTTTTTGTGAAATGTTCATCCATTATCTTTCTTGAGTGCTTAAAGGCAAATTCTACAACATTCATTTAGCATTTAACACCATCTGTTAGCTCGTTACAAACCTTAGTGGAAAATATTGTTTGGGTTTTATGTAAATTTAGAGTGTTTCCTTCTAATAAGAACTCATCGTGTAGCTCAAAACATGGCATGAAGCAAATAATTTACTTAAGTCCCAGGTCTAATGGGCACATAAACAGGAGCCATTTTAAAAGCTGGTGATTTCATGCCTAACAGGATTGCAGTTCTCTGTTTTTCCTTTTGGTAACTAACAGCATTTGCCCCCTACCATGCAGCATAAGCAAGTCCATGTGGGTGGGGCGTGGGGGGCTTTCTCCCAAAAAAAGAAGGGAGGGAGGTTTTTTACTCTCCTCATGCACACAAGCACAAACGCACCCAGCTTCAGGTCTTGCAATCTGTGTAAGGTGACTTTCTGCTTTTTCTGTAGGTACTCTTCCTACCACTGTACTTGGACAAGTTCAATCACCTGATGTTGATGACTGGAGTGAAAAGGTTTACAAATTTGAAGACAGACCCCATAGGTACTTTGATCTTTTATTGAAATTTGTTACTGGCAGCTGATGCTCAAAGTGATGAGAACAAAGCCGAGCGAGACAGTGCGAAGAACATCACTTGATATTATATTGGATGCTTTTAATAGTTAATCAAAATGAGATTCTGAATTTCTTCTGGAGACACAGATTCTTGTGTTGCACTTGATTAGAAAATTGATGTGTGACAGACTCTAACTCTAATGAGCAGCACATGAAATAGTGACGAGCTTCATACTGAGCCTGCCTCACAAGCTGTGACAGACATGGCACTTCTCAAAAATAAGCAAAAATATGCATCAATATTCATAGAAGTAACAAATTTCACGTGCAGTCTGCTGAGATGAGGCCTGTCTCTTCGAATGCAGTTTTCTCCGAAATTAGCCTCCTCGAGGTGTTTTGGAAAGTGTTTGCTCCTGTTAATTAGAATAAGTAACACAAGAATGCATTAGCAGTTTATCACAGGCCAGTGTGGCATGATGTTTGGCACACATAGCATCACTTCAACCTTGGCAGTGTTTCATTTGCTTACTTGATGGGTAATTACCTCATTTGGCACACGAGCTGGAGGTCACTAGCCATGTGGAACTCAATTGTCATTATGTGAACATGATTGCAGATTTTAAATTCTAATTTGAACGCCAGCCAGTGTGAGTTTTGCGACCTTGGTGTGTTTGTCCAGGGTGATAAACACAGTTAAACACTTCTGTAGTACATGCATCATATTGTAAGTGTCAGTAGGGTAATATTAAAGGTGCATTTCTTCTGCATATTGATCAATATTAGGTGCTTTTTGTATGTGTCACTGATATCCTTATAGATATTCAGCTTTAAGGTTGTGTACAATGCCTACTCATTTGATGTTTATGAGTTCATTTGTTTAGACTGTTTACTAGAACTTTCTAGTTCTACTTACTTTCTGTTTACTGCGCTAAGGTCTGGAGTTTAATCCCAGTGGTATCATATTAGTGTCCATTTTTTATACGGATTCTGTGCAGTGGCTTGAAAAGGCAGCCCGACGGCATTCATTTTCAAGGATAAAGGGTGATGATTTAAAGTCTTCCAAATTGCATACTCGCATACTAAATAGTATGCCCTCTATGGTAACAGGTAACCTACACCACATTATAGTTTTGCTATGTAGTTTATTGCACTAGTGTGCACTTTGGCAGGCAGCCAGAGACAGAAGGCAAAGTGACCGAAAAATGTATCTGTCGGGGGTTTTTATTATTTGTTTTTTAACAGATTTTTCCCCCTTATAACAGCTCCTGAGCCAGTACTCACAGTGCTGCTAGATTTTTGAAGTGTTGCTTACTCAAAGGGAATGATGTCAGTGTTTTTTTGCTACACTTAGCAGCGTTTGTGTAGAGCAAACATGTTTCTTGGCTCATTCTGACACTAAACACTAATACACAATCATTTCACATTTCATTTTTGGTCAAAAGGGGCAAGACAGTTTACTTTTAGTGGGAAGACATCTGTTTTTTGGTCAGATGGATGGTTTTACATGTCTTCTCATTAAAAATGTAATGTCCTTCGCCAATGCACTGGCTACCTAAGGGATGGACATAAGTCAAGAACTATCAGGGAAACCATAGTGAGTAGTAAGGTACACCTCTAGCAATTATAATTTTTATACTTGGGATATGATATGGTCATTATGAAGGCTGTTATTAGGACTTCATTTAGTACCCATGGTATCAGGTGATCCTGCTGGCTGGATTGAAAAGATTGTATACCACTGCTCTGGATGTATCCGGCCAAACATCTTTGACTTGTAAGGTTCAGCAGTGGCATATTTCTCATATTACCACAGTGATCATCTCTAATCTGAGTCAGAACTCTGCTTAACCTGTCCAGGCCGACAGGGCCTGTGTTTAGCCGAAGTGCCGGGCTGTACTAAAGGACAACACCATGAGCCAGTGGGCAAGACCATCTATAACTCTATGAAAATAAAAAAGGGTGCAGGGACTACCACCAGGCTATGAGCTGCCATTTTACAGTTTAATGCCAACAGTTTGGATGGTGGCCCTGCGTGAGGGCTGCAGAATCAGACTGTGTGATGCAAACATGGAAACATAAAGCCTCTTATTGGACTGCTTGGTTATTGTTATGTCCTGTCAAAGACGATGAAAGGCAATTCAAAATGTCTACTTTGTTTAATTAACTGTTGCTTCATTTATCACTACTACACCCCCAATATATACACATCCAAACCCTGTGTCTCTCTCTCACTCTCTCTTTCTCTCTCTCTGTATCTCACAGGCAGTTTATCCTGAACCAGAACTCTGGTCAGTTAAGCATAAAAAGTGGCACCCCGGCTGGGACCTACAGACTGCAGGTGCGAGTGGCCGATAAGAGTTGGCCTGATGTCACCTCAACAGTGCAGATTACAGTCAAGGAGCTGGAGGAGGAGGCGCTGCTCAACGCTGGCTCACTTCGATTCTGCAGTGCGTGATTTAACTCCTGTTTATTCACTGCAACATTCACCTCCAATGTGGTCTTCTGAACAGGACAATAAAACATCTCTGTTCCCTATAATTCATTATTATTGTTGTTGTATTATTATTGTTATTGTTGTTATTATTATTATTAGTAGTATTATTAGTAGTAGTATTACTAGTAGTAGTAGTAGTAATATTAAA
>JAOUWY010000071.1:17999605-18013731 GCA_025728095.1 Prietella phreatophila | reverse complement strand
CACACACACACACACACACACACACACGATGTGATTTTTTTTTTCTTTAAAAAATATATTTCAATAGGTTGTTTTTTTTTCCTTTTTTTAAAATATAAATCTTACAGATTTGGAAATTTACTAGTAAAGGCTTTCAGTGAAGAGTAATGCTAGACTTAAAATATTGTAGCAAAAGGAATTTTTCTGAAACAGAAAATGCAATCTGTTATAGATAGAGTGCAGTTAGTGATGCAATTATATATAAAACATTGTTGCATCTGAAGCAAGTAGACACAGGATGATACAATTCCTGCATGTCCACCAACATACAACATGTAAAATAATAATAATAATGAGGATAAAAACCTACATTCACACTACATGAACCATTGCTCTCTAGCTTGTGACACAATTAAAAATATATTGTCTGCTCCAGATAGGAGAACCAGAGCTAACCAGAGCTTGACTTGGACATGTGCTCGAGCAGATTGTTACCTGCACTGGAGTAAAGTGACCTATGCTATTGATTCTGAAGGATCCCACCATGTCTACGCAAGAAATAATAACCCCTAGCATAGAGCTGGGAAGAGAGAGAGAGAGGGTGAGAGAGTATTATTTGGGGAGCACAGTGGCAATGGTCTCAGTAGTTGTACTGCCTCTGTCCGGGCTGGTGGACATGACCTGCGGCGGATTTGACCTGCTTGGCTCCCCCATCACGGAGCAGGTTCAGGCGGCGGAGCGCATTACGGGACAGCTGTTGGCGCTGCACATTGTCCCGAATCCTCTGAGCCAGGCGTCCATTTTTGGCCTGCTCCAGGAAGCTGGCACGTGTGGCAGTGAGAGCGGCTGCATAGCAGCCAGTAGGGTGACTAGAGCTGCACTGAACTTCAGACCTGCACAGAGAACAGGAACGCACTATTTACACCAAGCCACCCATGTTAAATGACTGTTCTAGTGAACACTTCAAATCATTCTCATCAGTGGCGTAAGAATACATGCAATTTTGGAGGAAGACTGCCTACAGTACCTTGCATAAGTATTCACCCCCTTAAACTCCTAACATTTCTGTGTAGATTAACTACAGTTAAGTCTGTTTTAGTTTCAGGACACAAAACTACAATCAATGTTTAATGTTTGTGTGTGTGTTTGGGGGCGGAGGGGGGATGCTTATGCATGGCTCTGTATCCATTTTCAAAATAAATCCAAAATCATTACATCGATTCTTCTCAGCATTATTTTTTCCCTCCCTCATTATATCGATCCATCAATTTTCCATACTGCTTAGCCTACACAGGGTCATGGGGAACCCAGCACCTATCCCAGGAAACGCAGGGCACAAGGCAGGGGACACCCTTAACAGGGTGCCAACCCATCACATGGCACAACCGCGCACACATTCACACACTACGGACAATTTGGAAATCCCAATCAGCCTACATGCAAACTCCACGCACGCAGGAGATTCGGAAATTAAATCACCAACTCCAAAGGTGCAAGGCAAATGTGCTAACCACTAAGCCCCAATATATATTTCTACAAAATATAACTAGCTACTGTAATGCAACAAGGATTTACATCGAACTTTCTAGCTAGCTATGTTAAGCCTGAAAGATGTTAACAGTTAATGTTACCTGAGGATGCAGGGTTCACAGGAGTTTTCCCTCAGCTGGCGGTGGGGTGAGCTATGCACAGCATAGACAGACATGCTGGGGTGCTCAATGAGCAGATTCTCCAGAGGACTGGTCTCCAGAAGCACTGGACCTCTTCCTCCAGCTGTGAAGCATGGTGGTGGTGTGATAAACCAGCTCTCCTCCAGACCACACTCTGCATCCAGGTGCAAGAACCCTCTGTCATCAGGGTCCATGTCAGCTGCTGAGTCCAGAGAGGAGCAGGAGGAGCAGCGCAGAGGGCAGTCAGGAGCATCTATGTTCTCCGAGCAGACCTCGATCAACTCATCCTCACAGGCACTGGTGCATGCTTCAGCTAGAGGATCATGCAATAGAGATCAATATTTACACTCTTCAACGAAAGATCTTTATAAAGAAATAAAAAGAAGCACGCATGCCAAAACACTCAATTAAGGAAGAGGATTTATGAAATTCCCTACAAAAAAACAAAAACAATCCAAATAATGCCAAGCTGGAGGTTAGTGTTTTTGTCAGCAACCCCAGCGCAGAGCTATGTTTTCATAGTTCAGTGCTAGATCTTGGCAGCTAATGGTGCAAACAATGGGAACCTGATAAGGCGCCTTACATGACATTACCCATAGAGGGCACAAGGCACCCAAGCTCAGTCAAACAACAATGGCTTTTAGCTAAATATACTGCTCAAAAAACATAAAGGGAACACTTGGAGTTACATTGTGCTGTTTAAGTGTTCCCTTTATTTTTTGGAGCAGTATATATCTGCAGAGAAATCCTATTACAAGGCTTGAAAATAAAAATTAAGAAAACCAAATAACAGAAATGAGTTAACGTCAGGTTTTATGGTGGTATGAAAAGCTATTAAGGTATCTAACATATTAAATTACACCGGAAAGCCGGTTAATGCTCTCAGTCCAGTAGTTGTTTTTGTAGAGGCAAACAGTGGGATGATTATGGAGCAAACAAGCAGGTATTTCTTATTGATTTTGCTGGGTATGCAACCTCAATAATGAATGGTGCATAGATAGACCGCTCGACTGTTTAACCTTCGTCTCCAGACTATTACACAGATATATGCCGTGTACCCATGATTGCTTATTCTTGGCTCTAATGGCCTGCTTTGGTGCACCCTTACTTATGGCCAGGGAGCCGCCATGAATCCGTTTTCAATCATGCATTGTGGTTTCTCAATGGATTTTCTTTCGCCACTATTGTGAAATTCTGATCCCTCAGTCTATATTAATTAAACCTATGATTGCTCTTCTGTTCATCTCCCAAGCTATCCATACTTTCTCAAATTACCCTTTCCATTTCCCCTAATGTTTTTTTGCAGTCTGTTATTCTTGGTTTCCTAAAGGGTCTAAGACAGCTTGGCAACTGTTAAGGGCTTTTAAAGACCATTGAGGCCATCAAATGAACTTGTATTCATTTATGTTCTTAAAACTACAATAGCTAATAACCACCAGTGATAAACAGTCTGCACTCATCCCTGGCTCTATAAAACCAACGAAACCCTATCCTTTCAATATCATTTACAGACTGAACGATGGCATTTACCAATTGAAGTGGAAAGATTGCATGATATCATAGACTACAAAGTCAAAGCCTTGTCTGTGTTTTTATCCCACCCAGCTAACCTGGTGACTAGCCAGTATGTGGCATTACAAATTTACATGTATTCAGTCCTATTTATTAATTTGGCCTACAGGTTTTTCCCAATGCAACACACAACTGAAATAGGATACAACCCAAGCGACGGCGCAAAAAGGCAAACAAGGCAACAAAGCAAAAACAGATGTACGAGAGGTCTCACTCATTGAGCATTAGCGACCCTGATTAACAGCGGCTCTCCTGGGATTTAACACTACATCATTTCGGTCATTAGCACAGAACTGAGCCACCACTGTCTCTTTAAAAGTGTCCTGACCTTGTTTATGGTCAGAAACATTCTCTGTGTCATATCTAGGTGCTGTGCACTCATCTCGCAGCTGGGCCTCAAGCCATTAAGGTGAGCAAAGTAGTGCTATTTTTACACCAATGATATATTAAGAGGTTTGTTGGCCCCAAACACCCCCACCTCAGGGGAGAGACTAGAGCTAGACAGATCTCCTTGCACCTGAAATATTCACACCCTGCATGATGCGAGACATGGCTGTGCAGTCACTTGTGTTGCTTTTTGAATAGCCAGCATATGGCAAGCATCAGGTCTTTGTTTTTTCTTTCAGCTTAGCTTCATAATGCCGCTTGACATCTGCAATACGTTTGTCACTAGCAGGCTAGCTCAGCCATGCCATTAGCCAAGGTTAGCTGCGGTCACGATTTTCCAACTAACAGTTTTACAGTGTGCTGAGCTTTCATTAAGTACTAAAAACTACAACCAAGTCTGACAATGCAAGTCTTTAATATTCAATCTGAAAGATTTATACGGATTTACTATATACGGAAATGGTGTATGAAACCTCACTAACCGAGATAGTCAACAAGGATCCAGTCCTCATCACCTTCATTTCTGTTAAAGCCCACATCAGCAGGACATTCACTGGCCTCCTCCAGGACATCTCCAAACAGGATGCTGGCGAACCTCTGGAACATGGTGTGGGAGCTGGGAAAGGAGGGGGAGGTGGCCAGATCAGTCCTGCTAGTGTCGCTTGATGAGGGAGCTCTTTGGTCATCAGCTGCTATAGCTGCTCACAGAAGCCTCGAGAAAGGTGCTGAAGTGCATGAGTTTCTCCTTCACGTATTAGGAACACTTAAAGCTCAGTCATAGCTTTCAGCAGGTGTGCAAAAGTTAAGGCCCTGTGAACAAAACATGGGTGATAGAGAGAAATCGTCCATCATTTCACTGTAGTAGAAGGCAATGAAATTAGAGAAGACAAGAACACATTGTTTGAACAATATTTATTAACAAAGAACTAATCAATAAACCCAGCTGAGTGTATGAAATGGACTATCAAAATAGCCCTATGGCACTCTTGGCATTGCAATTTGCTGAGGATATGCACATGTTTAAACCACTTGGTCCTGGAAAGTTGGAGTCCAGCCAGTTCAGTGACTGCCCTTCTCCAACACACCTACTAAATTTGGCAATGTACAGACATGCTGAATTACACAGATTTGGCCTAATCGCGGACTAAATTATTTGGTTAATGGGGAACATGTAATAAAAATCCTTAATAATACCCAAGACTGCATCCGACAAACTTGTTCTCCGCTATGCAGATGAGCATCGGGAAACACGATAAAATATGTTTATCTTTACATGTCAAATGACCAGCATCTGGCTTGGAATCAGTTGGAGTTCAGGAAGAGTCATCCAGTCGACCAGGTTAGGATACTTTTACTATTTCCAAACAAAAGGCAGACATCAAGGACAATCAGTTTCTCTTATCTGGCGTTTTGCTCACAAGAGCTAAAGCTAGCACCTTCAGCGCTTTTATCTGATAAGATGCGAGATACTATGGTGTCTGTTCTCATTGCAGTTGGTTTTGTCTCTACTGGGGTCAGCACATTACATTGCTTTGTTGATAAAGGGGTCAGGACATTGCACAATCCCAAAAGGAGAGCCTTAGCCACGGAAATCTCAAATCTTTAAAAAATAAATAAAGAAATAAAAATACACTCCAACACTAGCTCCTGCATGTGTAGCATATTGGTGACAATAATTCTGAAACGTTTCCTTGTACAGAGAAATGACTGGGAAAGAAGTCTGGTTCAAATTTCACCTAATGGAAGGCAAACTTGTTTTTCTGTTCTATCTGAAGTACAGGGAAAGAAGTTAGAAACTATTGTCCGAGATAAACACACGTGCTACAGAGTGGCAGGCATTGCACTGAGGAGAAAGAATAACAGTGAACTACTCCTTTAAACCAAATATTTAAAATAATAAAAATATGAAGAAATATCTATGTATTAAACATACTGAAAGCCCTATAAGAAATCCTGTAACTGAATCATAATATCCAGTTGTGTTGAGTGTGTGTCTGTTCATTTGTTTGTTAGTAATTTAACACCATGCCAGTTACCATGGTGAGAAACAGGTTCAAATGTGGAAAAATATGAAGAATTTACAAAAAAAAAGTTTACATTTGAAACGGTTTATCTTCGAGAAAATAAAATCTATAACCTCACGTCATTAAAAAAAAATCTTTTCATATGAATCAACCGAATAATAAGAAGGGAAAAAAAGTCTTAAGAGGAGCTCAAACCATCACAATGCCTCAGAAATGGTAAGTGCAGCATCACACCAGCAGGGGCGCTAGACAACTCTTATTCTGCTGGACAGCTTTTTGTTCTCTCTGTCCTTCTGTATGTCTCCTCGGGGCCCTTATTCCGTACGGAATCCTTTCACAAAATATACCTAAAAGACACGGAATTATATGGAGCTACTTATCGCCAAGACCTCAATCGTTAGTAAAAAAACAAAACAAACAAACACCAACAACCGCAGTAACCAAGAATGAACAGAGACCACAGGTCAAAGTAAATGTTAAACACGACGGATTAGAGAATCCCTCAGCGGGCTTTGGGTATAGAACAACACGTCCACGTGTGGGTTAAATAATAATAACAACAACAACAACAACAACATATGCACAGCATCTGTGTTGGGTTAGTGTCTGTGGATACACATAGGGAGGATCCGTACAGAAACTCTACACCACCCGGGCTGGAAAGAGGCCCACAGCTGAGTACAAATAAACAGCCAAATAGGCGGAACACGTTTTCACATGTTTTGCAACACAAAGGCGAAACACATTTTCTTGCTCTTTTCCCCTCCCGCAGAAGCTTTCAGTTAGAAAGTCTGACTAGGATATACGGCACACGGCTTCCACATAACACTACAAGTACTCTGGTTAACACTTTCCACAGACAAGTGATTTAAACACTGAGAACCGATCTACAACAAAGACTCACCTGCGGCACAGAACCAGTGTATACAGGAAGACAGTAACCGTTTCTTAGAAAATAAATAAATAAATAAATAAAGCAAAACTCAGCTCGCTTTGAAGGTTGAGGTAGGATATGTCACACCATATACATATATCTATATAAATACTTCTTCTTTGAAGAAAACACTATTTCTGTGGACCCTTAAACGCCAACATGTGTCTCTGTCTCTCCGAGGTCTCACTGCTGTCCTTTGTTATTGTTGTGCTAAATGAGCAGCCGGTCGATGTTGACGTCACTTCGGACAGCCTATGGGATGGGCCTGTTTAAACTCGTCTAGCCAATCAGCGGCCGCGCCTAGCTGTGACTGATTGTCACCAACGCACGTGACCAGTCCAAAGAAAAGCAAGACTGGGCAAGTTTGGGAGCGCCTCAATACTCATCATGATTAGTAAAATAACGGCGTGGGGTTTGACGTGGTGTTGATATCTAGTGCTGTATGGGTGGACTTTCTTAGTTTGAACGGAAAATGATGCAGGTGGAGGCTAGACCTTTTGCAAAAAGCTCTCTGACATCGCACGATCTCGTACTGTAGATGCATGGTATTGATTTATTGAATAGGTGCATGAATTAATAGGAAAGGTTGGGACAGCTTCTCTTAGGCGTGTCCCCTGAGAGACAAAACAAAAGAACGACAATGGACACACAGATGCCCAGGATGTAACCTAGGTCACCGTTTTGTGGGGACGACCAAAGACGTCCTCTCATACAGGTGGATCTGAAGAGCCTGTTATTTAAGAAGTCTATGGAATAACAATAGTAATTCAAATAGGGTGTGAAGATAATGAAATCTCCCAGTCAGGCAAACACAAAGACACTACCAACATGGGCAGCCTGCAAGGCTGGACACTGGAGACTGCAGAATGTGATTAACGAAATAAATATTAAAATCCCACTATTCATTCATTCTAACTACGCTAACCCATTAAACAACGTTAGTAATATTTCACAACCTGTGTACATATGGAATGCATGATTAGTTCATATCTAACACTACATAATGTAAGGAAATTACACAGCATAACAGTACATTTCTGTTTCTCAACACCAACATTTGAGAATTATTTTGCAGTTTAACAGATAGCACAAGCCATCCAGGAGGAATCATTTTGAATTATTTATTCACAACACAAATAAGCGAATGATAAAGACAAAGTGCCATAACTGAAAAAGAGTCGAATACATCTAACCACAGTGGATTATTTAAGGCATTTGTTAATGGTGTGAAGAGTCTTTTAAGGACTTGTTTAGGAGTTTATTGTGGAAGTTATAGAACAATAAAAGTAAAGCATAGTTATGTTATTTGAGCCGCTGAGTCACATTCTGCTGATGAAAGAGCAATCAGTGTTGGATCAGTTCTTGAAAACATTTTGTCCTGGGTCAAGATCAGTGATCCTGTCAGAATTATACTCTTCCTCTAGAAACTGGCTTCCCCCATGACACACTGTTTGATTAATCAGAGAGGTGTACACTTTCTACAAAGTAAATATTTTCTTACATCTTATTTCCCTATTGCCCTACTAAAGTAACAAGTATGTGAACCAGACCTCTTCACACAATATACTTTCGCGTATAATCGACAGAATCTGTAATAATCAATAAATATGTATTCTAATAGAGCCAAAATGAATGAATCAGTCAATTTGTTTTACAATAAATTTTGTATAAAAGTAAAAAAATGAATAATAAAAAGATACTATAGCCAATCTAATCTAAAAGTTGCTTGAGATAATGGCTCCAGGCAGTATATAAACACTTGGCATTCCATACAGCAAAACTCTCAGCATCGGAGTATCTGGCTGATGCAATTTTGTTAATGTTTACGGCATGTTCTGAACTTCTTGTGCAACTTCACTGACAAGAGTTCCCCGCGAACTGTGTTATTAAAAACACATAATCAACTGATGTCATTGTAATAGCAGGAGTCCGCCCCCCATTCATTTCATTTCTTGGAATAAAGACAAAAACACTGTGTTTGGAATGAAGACAAACAGTGGGTTTAATTTCTTAAAAAATATTTTAGAAATATATATAAGGTTCCCAGAGAGAAAAATTCTGACAGAAGATCTAAATATAAACATCCTTTAAATGAATCAGCTCAGAAAAATACGAGGTACAGTGAACAGATAAAACACAATACTTTCAGCAGATATAAACAGTCAATTAAGTAGGTTAAATCAAGTGATATTGACTCGCCAGGGAAGAAGTCCGTGTTAAACAAAGCTGAAATTTAGTGGTCACGGCTATAATTATCTGTAGGTACATTTACACCATAACATAATTTGATGCATCCTTAATTTATCTAAATGAATAAAGCCCCTTAATAATGCAATTTTTTTCTTTTTGTAAGCAATTATAAACAGGGTAAACAACACAGATCTGCAAGTAATCTAATACCATGCTCATATGTGTAACACATAGTAGAGTGCAGATAATATGTAACACACAGGGAGGAAATGTGAGATCATGTAAATGATCTTACAGATTGATATCTGGGTGGAGGATTGCATCAGCTAAACAGCACACACCATGGGCAGTGTCCAGTCTGAGGCAGTCTAGCAAGTGACAGGTGGAACACCCTGTCATTTAATGCAATTAACTCAACAATGCAGCTTTTATAATGGCATACCAAAATGATGATAATCTTAACCCTAGCAAAATCAGGCATTAATTGCAGAGGATGGAGAGAGAGAGAGAGAGAGAGAGAGAGAGAGAGAGAGAGAGAGAGAGAGAGAGAGAGAGAGAGAGAGAAAACTTTGACCCCACACAAGTATGGCTGAATTGGCAGTAATCAAGCATAACAGTAGAATAGTTAATTGCTGCACATGTAGACTGGAATCCTATGGGGCTCAAAAAAAGAGGGCCTTTTCTACTCTCTTATAGGCAGGACTAAGTGGACAGATATGAAGCTTTCAAGACAAAGAAAGGTCACATTTATGAACACAGGAATGCACTGAATGCTGCAGTTTGCTTTTGCAGAATGGGGATACATTCAATTTCAGTAATGATGTAATCCAGGCCAGGATTACTATGGTTTAAATTACACATTTATTTACATTTTGGGAAATATAACCAATTCATTAGAAAATATAGGCAGATAGAAACAAAAACAAAATCTGTATGGCCAGGTGAGATTGGTTAGAATTCCTTGAGAAGTGGGAGTACAAAACAAACAAAACAAAACAAAAAAATAATTCACACTTAGAAATAGTCTTTAGAACAAAAATCTGTTGATCATCACAGAACACATTTGAATACAGACCTTTAAAAAAGTGCATCATTTTAAGCATTGAACATTTTCAGATCTTTAGGAATTATTATATTACATCATAATCAAAGGATCAGAATACTGTAGTAAATTGCAATGAAATACTATTGCTGAGTATCGATCCAAAATTAGGTTCTATCTGTCACGATCCGTGACATAGCGGAAGATACATACAAGTGCAGTATGAACAGACGTTTTATTTAAAGAGGGATTGGCAGACAAATCCAAAACTTAACACAAAACAGGCAAGAGGTCCGGCGATCGGCAAACAGGCATACACAGGGTTAAACAGGAATCAAGGTCGTGGTCACGGAAAACATGGTCGAGATACGAAACATAAAACAACAGTGAGGGACTGGTAGTGGAAAAACCAGTAGAAACTAATCTAACAACTATGACTAAAACTATGACTAAGACTAATAAGCAAGACTATATCTATGACTATGATGAAAACTACTACTATTCTCCATCCATCCATCCATCCATCCATCTTCTACCGCTTATTCCTTCTTCAGGGTCAGGGGGTACACCCTGGACATGGTGCCAGTCCATCACAGGGCACAATCACATACACACTCACACACCCATTCATACACCACGGACAATTTAGACACGCCAATCAGCCTACCATGCATGTCTTTGGACTGGGGGAGGAAACCGGAGTACCTGGAGGAAACCCCCGCAGCACGGGGAGAACATGCTTTATTTTCAAATTCAATTAAAAAATTCAATTTATTTATTTAAACGACAAAATGTATTTTGGTGGACAATGAAAAAAAATAAAAGACACATTTACAGTACACGTCTTGGGGGGTTTGGAACTATAGGATTCAATAAGCGTACAACATATACTGCAGCGTGGCGAAATTCTTGAATCTGATTGGTCAGAGGTTGTCTCTAACAGCAGCTCTGACAGCAGTGGTTTCCATGGGAACAATTCGTCTACAGTGACTCATATGGCGAACGCTCCACATCATCTAGCCCTAATAATAACCGGATTTTAAAACGTAGAAGCATGCTTCCAGAAGGTTCAGAAAGGATGAAGATTATGATGATTGTGATGGTGTTGGAATGACGTATAATCTGATGACATCATCATCACCACGGTGGAATTTTTTTTTTTGGTAGGCCCAGTGCGCCATGAAGAACGATGGCTCCTTTTAGAACCTTTTATCACCAGACAACATTTACTTAACCCTTTCCTCCTGAGGTGAAGAGGACGGTGGGGCCTGATGGACACGTCTGGCTTCTTAACCATTCCCGATATCCCATTTCCAAGCTATTACATCAGAATACAACACACACACACACACACACACCCACTCATAACCCATAACCATCCCAAACACAAGCTCCAACGATGGAAACGTACAACCTCAGGGGTTACAACAATACTCACACAGGCCCGGAGCTCGTTCTCCTACACATTCCTGTGCATGACACACTCTTTATACACTTTGTGTGTATAAATTCACGCCTTGGCTTTGTCCGACGCCTTCCCCAGAACTACCAGTCTCCTCCCTGTTCTCTTCGCTCCACAGGGAGGGACACTTGAAGCGAAGGAAAACGATTTCATCAGAGGGAAGAATTCTAAAAAAGCCACATGGTCCGCTGAATGTGCAGTTAAGGGCAGAGCTTGTCTCTCCCACACTTCCTCTGGTGGGACGCCCGTGTCTTTGATTCATCATTTGCAAGGAAAATAACAGTGCCACGGACACCGAAATAAATCCTGGGCCTTTGGTCCAGGCAGAGTTGCAGAGCTACAGTAGATATCACTTAAACATTCTGTTGTTTTTTCTAGGGAGGAAGATGGAGCACTTTATCTAGCTCTGGAGAATGTCTAGCTCACTGTACTCAGTTTGTTCCCACACTGTGGGCCCAAACATCAAAGATAATACACTTTTTGTCATTAGCTTATGTAACACACACAGGCACAGGGCTGTGGATGGAGTAGGATTTGGTTGATAGCATTAATGCGACATGTTGGCGCTATTTGAGAGTCTGGTAATGGGAGCAGGATAGCTCGGGATATTCAGGTGCAGACTATCAGTAGCAGATTTTGTGTCTGGGCTATTAATTTCTGTCTCGCTCTCTCTGTCTCTCTCTCCTCTCTCACTGTCTCTCTGTCTCTCTCTCACTGTCTCTCTGTCTCTCTCTCACTGTGTCCCTCACTGTTTCTCTGTCTCTCTCTCTCACTGTCTCTCTCACTCTCTCTCTCTCTCTCACTGTAACTCTCTCTCATTGTCTCTCTTCCACTGTATCTCTATCTGTCTCTCTCTCTTTGTGTCTCTCTTTCTCTGTCTCTTTCTGTCTCACTCTGTCTCACTGTCTCTCTCTCTCATTGTCTTTCTTCCACTGTATCTCTCTCTGTCTCGCTCTCTCTGTCTCTTTCTGTCTCTCTCTGTCTCTCTCTCTCTCACGCACGCTCTCTCTCTGTCTAGCTCTCTCTCACTCTCTCTATCTGTCTCTCTCTGTCTCTGTCTTTTTTTTTTATTTATCCATTTTTATTAATTGTCACAGACAAGTAAGTTTAACAACCGGAGTGAAAAATTATGGAATGGATGAAAGAATGATTCAATAATATGTCATCTTCAAAGCATGTGAAGTCCCTGATTGATTCATCATCGATGATCCCTGATTGTGCTCAATGCTATTTTAACATCCCTTTTATATCCAAGAAGTTATTCTTAGCTAGCTAATGTTACTTATGGTTTGTTAGCAGTAAATCAAGTTCACGGTATTTTTAAAAAGGTGTTGTATTTATGTACGGATTAACCTAAAATCCATCTTCGGTTGTGTTTCAGCTAGCGAATATTGGTTTAGCTAATCCGACTGGGAAAATTCGAGCCAAAGCTAAAAATGTGAAGTTATATGATATCGTAATAAATTCTAGAGGATCTTACAAAAAAACAATACTGGGTAGCTACCCAGGTAAGCACATTTCCTCCGCCGTTATGTAGCCACAAGTTTTTATTTCAAATGTTTCATCGTAGCAACATAATTACTTATTACTAGTACTAGTTACATGGCGGGACCATAACTTCTCACTGGTGTGAAGCGCTACAAGTCATGTTGTGGCAATGAAAATTTGCAGCGTTGTGAAGTGGTACCAGTCATGTTGTGGCAACATACAGAAACTTCACCATGTTGTGAAGTGGTGCTAGATACATTGTGGCCATGTAGCTCCGCAATTTTGTGAATATACACTAGGCATGTTGTGACAATGAAACAGCACAAGGTTGTGACTAGTTACTACTAGGGCAGTAGTGGCTCAGTGGTTAAAGGCTCTGGGTTACTGATCAGAAGGTCAGGAGTTCAAGCCCCAGCACTGCCGAGCTACCACCTCTGGGCCCTTGCACAAGGCCCGCACACACTTTCACACACTATGGACCATTTGGAAATGCATACAAAGCATTTCCATGTCTTTGGACTTACTCACCCAGTCTTTGGAATAGGTAAGTACCCTGAGGAAACCCCTGAAGCACAGTGAGAACCTGCAAGTTCTGCATACAGAGCATAGGGATGTGCTAACCACTAAGCTGCAAAAAAACTACTCACACTGAGGAACTGTAACTCCACAACAGTGTGAATCAGTACTAGTCATACGGTAGCTAGAATAACTCTATAGTTGTCCATGTTGGGACCTTTTAGGTAACATAAATATTGACATTTGTTGTTTATTGCGAGTAGTTGCATGCCCATAACTGCCTGCATTTCTTTAAGCTAGTTTGTCCGCATAAGATACAGCAAGAGATCATTTTACACTACAAGGAGTATGTTGAAATGAAACTTCTTTGCATTGTTCACAATTTTCTTTGATGTGAATAACCTATTGAGATGATGACCTCGGTGCAGCTATTCGGGATGGTAATTAGTCCACATAGTGAGCATGTCATGATCGGTGTATTAGGAATGAGGGAAAACGGTGATGAAATGACTAGACTTGAAACTAGCCACTAGGCTAGTCGTAATCGGTGGACAAACCAACGACGAAATTATTTATATGTAGTGTGTTAGCTGGGGGCATTTTAAATCCATACTAGCCAAATTTTGCCTCCAGTATGCCTGTGTCACTGAGTCTTTCTCTGGCACGTCACTCGTCCTCTTTTCTTCTGTTTGACTGGCCTCGCTTTTCCACTTGGTGTCCTCTTGTCTGTATTTGGCCGCACTCCTAAACACCTGTCAGTCCTCTGTCCCCGTGTGAGGTCCACTTTCACAGCCCATCGAATACTCTATCATCCAGAACACTCCAGCAGAACACTAACCACCTCCACAACCCCCCCCCCACC
>JAOUWY010000071.1:17874291-17884557 GCA_025728095.1 Prietella phreatophila | reverse complement strand
GCTTACAGCGGGGATCGTGCCCGTATAGTCTGACAAGCAACAGTCGCAAAGGACTATTAAAAATCACACAGTGTGCACACGCCTTTGGTTTAAGTTATTTGACTTGAAACCACATTTGTATTTATAAGCACTAAAGTGCGAGTTTTTCCAGGCTTTCAAAATTACACCAAAGTGAAACATAATGATGCAACACCAATGAAAACCTTTGTAAAGAATTCCGATAACAATATCTGTGAAACAAAACAAAAAAGAAAAAATTCAGGAGAAATCATAATCCGTCCTTAGACTTTCCTGGCAGAAAACGTAAAAGAACAGCCTCAGTTCTGACTGGTAATGTATAAACGATAGTTTTTGTAATTTGGTATTTACACCATATTTAGCTACACGCATATGTGGGTCTTCCAAGTCAAGTCAATTAAATTCAAGTCACTTTATTGTCATTTCAACCTTTTATACAGCTAGTACAGTACACAGTAAAATGAAACAATGTTCCTCCAGGACCATGGTGCTACATAAAATAACAAAGACTACAAGAGACTACACAGAGAACTAAATAAGACCTACACATTTCAACATAAAGTCCACGTGCAAAATGTGTACAATCAGCACGAGACAGTAGAGTAACTACTAAAACAGGACAATAGGCAGGGTAAGAGACAATGTAGCGCCGGCCAGTACACAGTTCTAGTGTGTCTATAACAGGTAGTGCAAAAGAATAACAATATAATAAAAATCCTATGGACATAGCAGTTATTGCAGTAGCAGCCAGGTAGAGAGTATAGTAATGACAAGATTTTAAATCCTTTTAAAAAAAATAAACTATATATTTATACTGTCCCTAAACTGTTGCCACAAATTAGATAGCACACAATGTGTACCGTGTAGGTTAGACAAAGTTTAGGTCTTCTCATGGTATTTTAAATCCCTGATAATAGTATTTAATATATTAATCAATGCTTCATTCATATATATTTATTCAGCCCAGATTTTTCAGCCGCTTTTTCCATTAAAACAGAGCTTTTGGAAGCCTATGGCTTTCTTGGCCAAATATTAAACTATGGTATTACGCAAAAACAATGCTTTTCAGACCCCCTTTTACATCCTCAGTGCTTACAGCATGGGTGATTCACCAAATACATTATGACTCCCACACAACCATAGTGTTCCAGATAAGAATAGAAAAGAAAAAAGCTTTCATGCTGTCAGTGCTATGTATGGTCTGTGGTTCTACATCTGTCTGCTACATGAACCTCGGCTTGTATAATACTGAAATCGTGGTGTTTTTGAACAAACAAGTAGGAACTGAGGAAGCTTCATTGAGTACAGGCTTATTCTGGGCAATTTACCGGGTGCCTTCTTATGACCCTTTGCTACGAAATAATTTTGGTGTTAGATAGTGATGAACAGCTCTTTGACTTTTTAAAACAGTGCAGTACTAACAAAAAAAAAAACACTTTAGTTTGTGCAAACTCGTTAATTAATGGGCACGTTTTGGAGTTACACAATTAAATTCACAGTCAAACATTTATGGTATGTGATGCTTACAATATGCAGATATTCTAAAATTCTTTTCCACAGGAGGAACTGAAACCATAAGACCATCACAAGTTTCACAGCGAGACAATTCTGACACTTCAAGCGAATCTGATTTTGAACGTTACTACAACCCTGACCCTCCACCTACTACTGTGAATAACAATGAGCACAGTAAGATTCTACTCATCTTGACAAAGAATTGTGTTTAAAAATGTCAAATATTAAAGAATTTTTGTTTAAAAATCACAAAGAGATTAAATCCTCAGCAACTCTCAAGTCCTATAGATTTGCCATTGTCACATAACATACAATAATGATAAATGTGAAGTCTGTCCAGTGGACACTTTTAGTCCGATTAACAAGGCCATACATTGAGAGGAGTAATTTTATTTTAACAATCTTAGATGATAATCTTAGGGTTGTCAAAAATCAGTTGAAGGTCTAATTCTTTCCTAATGCAGTGGATATAAAAACCCTACAGGCCACTGTTTAAACGACAGATTTTTGTGATGAAAAAAAATGAACCCACGATAAATCACATCAGAACGTTTTCCACAATCAATATGAAATTACAACATATAAAATTAAGTGAATTACAATCATTTTATGGAAAAAAAACGTACAATAACTTGTTTGCACAAGTGTGCGCACCATTTTATAATTGGGGATGCAGCTGTGTTCAGAATGAACCATTCACATTCAATCTCATGTTCTAAATGAATCATCATACAGCTATCATACACAAAAATCATCATGGCTCAACTAAATCCCCCCAAACCATGTGACAAAATGTGTTATGGTCTGATGAGACCAAGTCCAAAAGGTAAAACACCAAAAGATCACCATATCCACGGTGAAGATTGGTGGTGTCAGCGTCATGCTTTAGGACTGCTTTTTGTCAGTCAGAACTGGGGCTTTTATCAAGTTGGAGGGAATCATGAATAACTGCAAATACCAGTCAATATTAGTGTAAAACATTCTGGTGTCTGTTAGTAAGCTGAAGAGTAAATGGAATTTCACATTTCAAGATGACAGTGACCCAAAGCATGCATCTAAGCCAACAAAGGAATGCCTTAACCAAAAGAAGATCAATGCTTTTGAATGAATGACCGGAAGCCAACAAAAAATCTGTGGGGTGACCTGAAGTGGGCTGTGCACAAGAGATGCCCTTACAATCTGATGGATCTAGAATGTTTTTGCAAGAAATAGTGGAAAAATATTGCCAAGTCAAGATTACAAACTGATGGACTCTTACGCAAAAAGACTGAATGCTGTGATAAAATAACGGTGCTTAATCTAAGTATTATTTTGGGTATGTGCACATTTATGCAACCAGGTTATTCTACATTTTTTCTTCGTCCCTAAAATGACTCATTGTTTTTCACTTGGGTTTCACAATAAAGCTAGAAAAGGTTCTGACATGATTTATTTTGGTTACATTTTTTCACATCACAAAATCCTGCCATTTTAACAGGGGTGTGTATACTTTTTTATATCCAATGTACTTGTCTACCCCTACCTTAACAAGAGAACCAATTTTCTTAGGTAAGTATTCCACAAGTCTTCAGAACTCTTGTCCAAAAGTATTGGAACAGTAAGGCCACTTCTTTTGTTTTTGCTATACACTGAAGACATTTCCATGAAGATGTGTTAAACAGCTTAGAACATGGCACCTTCAGCGGAAAACCACCAATTTTTTTTTATTTGAGTAAAAGTATTGGAACAGGTGGTCTTAAAATAAATAACACTTACTATTTGGTTGCGTATCCATTGCTTGGTATAAATGCATCAAGCATGCAACCGACTAAAATAATCAAACTGTTGCATTCTTTTTTTTCCCCCAGACTTGTACCACATCTACTTTCAGCTGTTGTTTAAGGGGCTTCTCCATTCACATAGGGAAATGCATGCTGAAATGGGTTAAGGTCTGGTGATTGACTTGGCCAGTCTAAACCTTCCACTTTTTTCCCCTGATGATATCTCTTGTTGTGTTGGCAGTATGTTTTGGATCATTATCTTGTCAAGTTCCTCCCAGTTAGATTGGATGCATTTTTGTGTAAACTGCCAGACAGTGTATTGTGATATCTTCACTTCTGCCCTGCCTTGTTGATATCACTGACTGTTGTTTTGGGGTTTTTCTTCAAAACTCTAACAACGATTGTGTTATCAGCCAGTATTGTTTTCCTTGGGTGACTGTTAGAAACCACTGGTGTACGTTCTTTGGCAAGACATTCTAAACTATTGTATTGACTATGCACAATGCTTGTGCAATGGCTTTGATAAATTCTCTCTTTTCTCAGCTTCAGAATGGCTTGCTTTCTCCCATAGACAGCTCGCTGGTCTTCAAATTGATTTATCCTTTTTAACAACATTCTTCACAAGCAAAAACCAGGGCTCAAACTCAAGAGTAGATATTCAGAGCTATTCATTGTTTAAACCATCACACTAACAGGCAACACCAGGGCAACAAGAAGCACTTGTCAGTCACATGCGCCAATATTTTTGATCACTTGAAAATGGGTGGGTTAAAAACTATTCTAAATTGTTTAATCCATCTAGATGTTATATGATTGTGCCCTGTGATGGACTGGCACCTTGTCCATGGTGTACCCCGCCTTGTGCCCGATGCTTTCTGGGATAGGCTCCAGGTTTCCCGCGACCCTGAAGAAGGAATAAGCGGTAGAAGATGGATGGATGGATGGAAATCTAGATGTAAAAATCAGGAAATGAAAGCTGAAATTCTGATCTATCTTTTCATATTCATCTTTTGATCTCAAACCCAAATATATTTGGTGTATATCAAAAACAATAGAATTCGCCGTGATGTTCCAATACTTTCAAAGGGGACTATATAAATTTCACTACATGGTTCTATTAAAAGCAATGTTCAATACTGATGACTTTTTCCAATATGTATAGCTCATGCCCTTGATTCAGAGAGCACATCCTCAGGGGAATGTTATGAAATAACAGGACCTGAAATGGAGAACCTTTTGAATCCAGGTCTGGTGATAAAACTGTCTCTTCTACTGTCCCTTTAGCACCTTCCTGACATTTTGTTGTGTTAAGCAAAAACAAATTATAATGCCTTTGTTTATATTCAAGCTGTTAACCAGTTTTATACTGAGCACTGCATACAGATGACACCTTTGCACAATACCAGTGAACCAGCTAAAACTGACTGTAAGTAAATTGGTCTTTTTTACTTAATGATATAATACTGTTGAAATCCCATTGAACACTGCAGCGAAACTTCTACACTCTCTTCTGTAGCAGCGGACTCGTTTGATTCGGACAGCACGTGCTCTGGAGAATGCTACGAAAACACAGGAGTGAATACTGGAGCTTGTCCCCAGACATGTGAGCTCAATATTTATTTAACCAAACACAAAAAATCAGCCTTACGTTACATCATATCTTCAGTGAAGTGTAGTATGTTAGAAAGAAATCCCAGCTTATAACTTCAGACGTCATCTCTTGTTTCTGTCTTAAAGTGGAGGGAGACCCATTATTTCCTGAGCAGCCCCCCCTGAATCACCCTCCCCAGCCATACTCCACTGTACAAGGTACTTCTCCCATGTGCAGTAATATCCCTGCTTAAATTCAGTCTTTTCTCAACTGACTCAGACATAGATACTGGCTTATGCACACGTTTAATGCTGAAACACTTATTATTGACCATATGTACAGTACCATTTAAAAAGGTGGACAGTTAGGCAGCATAGTTCATATTTTCTACTAAGTGAAATATATGAACTTCACAAATAGGAACACACATACGCCAAGCCAGTCATGTGGTAGCAGCCCAGTGCATAAAATCATGTAGATACAAATCTAAAACTTCAATGTCCACATCAAGCATCAGAATGAGGAAAAATGTGATCTCAGTAACTGACCATGGAATGGTTGTTAGTATTAGAATGGCTGGTTATAAACTGCTGATCTCCTGGAATTTTGACACATAACAGTCTCTTGGGTTTAGACGGAATGGTGCGAAAATCATCCAGTGAGTGGCAGTTTTGTGACTGGCCCGACTGACCATGCAGTCCAGCTGATAGGAAGACAGTAACCCTGGTGATCTCTACATCCATGTTAAGCAGAAGACCATCACTGAACACTCAACATGCAGAAGTCCATATTGCATTCAACCTCTGTGCTACAGTGTGCACAGACTCACCCAAACTGGACAGCTGAACATTGGGGAAAAAAAACAAAAACAAAAAAAAAAACATCTAATCTTTTTCCAATTTCAAAGTGTCCAGTTTGGGTGAGCATCCTCAGTGGATGTTTAACAGAATTCTCTATAGAGCATGGGTGTTTGGTCTTATCCACAAAGGCCCGAAGTGGGTACAGGTTTTCATTCCAATCAAGCAGGAGCCACATCTTATTCCACCTGTTTAATCAGCTAATCTTAGGTTTTAATAGACCCAGGTGTGGCTTCTGCTTGATTGGAATGAAACCCTCACCCACATCGGCCCTTTCCGGATAAGAATGGACACCCCTGCTCTAGAGACTGTTGTATTATAAAACTCCTACAAGGATCAGCAGTCTGTGAAATACTCAAACCAGCTCATCTGACACCAACAACCACACCATGCTTAAGGTTACTGTGTATCTGTGTATTGTTTATTTTGAATGGACTAATTACCTTTCCTTTGTAGATGACAGCAGCACATCATCTGAGAATGCTTATGAAAATGTTGCAGAAATAGAGGGGATTTACTTTGCTAGAAGTGAACGATCAGTCCACTCCTCTTCAGACAGTGACTATGATGATGTTGCTAATTGGTGAATGATGAAGCCACTGTTACTGACAAGCTCAGATCAAAACAGTACTCCAGGAAATGCTTGCTACCATATTTATTTAACATCTACATGTTATATTTTTAAAATAAAGTCTTTCAGATTTTTTTCAATGTAGATGTTTCTTTGGTCTCTTTTGAACCAAACAAAAGTATTCACAACATTCTACAACAGTTTATATGAATATAAATGAATATATACAGATTTGTAAGACATTATATGTTTAAGAGATTATGAAAGATTCTAGTCAAAAACAGAATTTCAGTCACAAAAGCATTCGCTAGAATCTTTCATAATCTCTTAAACATATAATGTAACAGCACATGGGAATTTCCACTTAGGTTTCATTTAGTTAACTTGGCTCTGTTACAGTTAATGATTAATTCCTCTGTCAGCCATTGTATAGATTTGACTATAACGGAGTGATTACTAGTCTGTGGGGAAAAGCTTAGACACGTCACATCCATAATGCAAAAACATTGTAACATTAATAACAACCGATTTACTCAGTAATGTCCATGTCAAAACAAAAAATATATACACATTATGTTAATTTACCTCCTTTATTCTTATTAATGAATGAGTGTGACTGCAGTTGTCTTTACCATTTCACTCGAAAAATACAATGCAACTGTACTAAAGCGCTGTGAAAAAGTATTTGCCGATTTCTTGTTTTTTTGTATCTCATACTAAATAGTTTCAGAAATGAAAAGGCAACCTAAGAAACACAACATACGACAATGACAATGTTATTTATTATTTATTATTATAAATGAAAAGTTCAGCATTATCAACTGGGCCTGTGTGAAAATGTGTTAGGCCCCATAGTTACTAATGCTGGAAATCTATGAAACTATGAAATCAAAAAATCTAAGGACAGCATCAAAGAGCCTACAGGCTTATCCTGCATCAAAATTTAACACTGGGCAAAAATGGCATCCATGGAAGAGTGGTGAAGGGAAAACCACAGCTAATCCAGAAGAACATTAAGACTCATCTGAAATTCGCCAAAACACGCCTTGATATCTTCAAATACTTTTGGAAGAATGTTCTGTGGACTGATGAGTCGTAAGTAGAACTGTTTGGAAGACAGGGGTCCTGTCATATCTGGCATAAACCAAATGTAGAATTCACAAAAATAACATCATATCCATGGTCAAGCATGGTGGAGGAGATGTGATGGTGCGGGGATGTTTTGCTGCTTCAGGGCCTGGGCAACTTGGAATAATTAAGGGAATCATTAACTTTGCCCTCTTCCAGAAAATCCTAAAGGAGAATGTCTGGTCTTCAGTCCGTAAGTTGAAACTCAACATAAGTTGGAACTGGACTACGCAGCAAGACGATGATCCAAAAAGCATAGTAAATCCAAGTACTAGAAGTAAGCGAAAGACTGATATCCAGTTACCGGAAAAGTTTGGTTGCAGTTATTGCTGCAAAAGGTGGCAAAACCATATTGAGAGGGCAATTAGTTTTTCACACGTGATAGGCATTGGATGACTTTTTTGCTTCGTTAATATAAATCTAAAAACTTTGTGTGTTAACTCTGGTTGCCTTTGTTTTATGTTGTATTTTGTTTGAAGTTCTAAAACTATTTAGTATGAGATGTACACAAAAACAGAAGAAATCAGGATGAGGACAAATGCTTTTCACAGTACTGTATGTACATGAATATAACTTTTTATTAATATTAGACACCCAGGGCTGGAATGCTCATTGATCTAATGTGGCATTAAAAACCAAACTTCTCTATCCCAACATATCAGATGACATGATCATCTGAGAAAAGGAATATAGAAAATGGCCATCTTCTTTTAAGCGGAGAGCACATAAGTATTGTTTTTCTTTCTATTTTTTACATCCCTTTTGACTAGCTGCATCTCTGGAGTCCGATATAAACATCAGCAAGCTGCGTGTTGGCCACAAACCCACTTGAGCTTAAGTATGTGTCTGAGTTCAGACAGAGTAAAGGCAGAGTGCCAGCTACACTGGCAGGCATACGCCCGAGCGCCTTGCCTCCTCTTCAGCTTCACTCGCAACTTGTTACAGTCTGGCATGTTGTTTCTACAAGACACAACATAAGGTGTTGTAAGTATGTATAGACACACACAAACATCTCTGCAATTAAACCTGTGAATTTCCCAAGCACATCATTTGATCAGGGGCGCATGGTGGCTTAAGTGGTTAGCACGTTTGCCTCACACGTTTCTGCCGCGTACTCCGGTTTCCTCCCCCAGTCCAAAGACATGCACGGAAGGCTGATCGGCTTGTCTAAAGTGTCAGTAGTGTATGTGTGAGTGTGTATGTGATTGTGCCCTGCGATGGACTGGCACCCTGTACAGGGTGTACCCGATGTGCCCGATGCTCCCTGGGATAGGCTCCAGGTTCCCCGTGACCCTGAAGAAGGAGTAAGTGGTAGAAGATGCATGGATGGATGGATGGATGGATGGATCATTAAAACAGACAGGGAGGTAATTAAGCATAAAAGCAAAAATACCAAGCAAGTGGTGAAAAAACTCTTGATGTGATCAATATACAAAACAATATGTCTTGTCATGATGACCCTGCTAATAAAAAAAAATGAAAGCCCTTAGCTTCTAGTGGCATGATAGTCATCGTCACGTTCCTACATCTCATTCGCTCGCTGTACTTGGTGCAGTTCAGCTGGTGCTTGCTACAGCTGGTTCTGATCAGAGTGGTTTATTCTGAAAAGTGTTGGACTTGCAGTGACATTTTTAACCAGCTATGCACATTAACCGATTCTGCATACCTGAGACACGTACAAAATACACCACAGCATTTTGTGTGGGTAAATACATCGGAAAAAACCTCCCCTTTGCTCCCTTCATTTAAGAACTTGCTCTGTTTAAGTATGTCACTGCAAGAAGTGTATAATGGAATAATTACAGACGCAATCATGTCATAAAGTGATGACAGAAATAAGACTCTTAGATGGTTAAAAAACCAAATAGAGCAACCAGAAATAAAGCCCATGATAAGACAATGTTGTAGTCATGTGGAAAAAGTATTTATCAGAGTTGCTGCCTTTTGCATCTTTATATTTCCATGTCAAAAAATGTGTTCTTCTATCACGTTCCCTTACTGTATTATGACACTTATTTTCTGCCTATTTTTTTATTTTAGTTTATTTGTGCAATGACACAAACACCCATTAACAAACAAACCCACAAACACCTACAGGCGGCAGTTAAGGTTCTGGGTTACTGATCGGAAGGTCAGGGGTTCAAGCCTGAGTTACTGCCAAGCTGCCACTTTTGGGCCCTCAACCCTCTCTATTCCAGGTAACATGGCTGACCCTGTGCTCTGACCTCAAGCTCCTGACATGCTGAGGTATGCGAAGAAAATAATTTCACATTTTCACACGTGATCAATAAAGACTCATTATCGTTAAAGTCCATAATTCTCACAGATACACTAAACGAAGGAACAAATACAAAAAACTCGTTTTGTTTTCTCTGTGCTTAAGTACTTCAGCATGCACCGCTACTGCCATCTCCTGGCTAAAGTGCAGTACTCAATACTGCAACAACATACCTGAAAAACAGATAGTCACAGGAAGAGTCCCACTCCTGGTCATCAAACATGAGGACACGAAAGTCACAAGATGTACATCTTATTTGGTCACAAGCCCTACAAAAATAGGTAATGTGAACAATATTGTACTTGTTCCCTGTCTAATTAACCACAGATCTAGCATAAACTTTTGAAGTATTCGAAGAGGGAAAGTTTTGGATGAAATCCTTTCTGAATGTGGATTTCCAAAAGCATCAGCAATAACTACTAGGAGCGGCACGTTCATCTCAAATTTCAGTTAAAAGCTGGACGTCATGACTCTACAGTGAGGGGAAAAAGTATTTGATCCCCTGCTGATTTTGTACGTTTGCCCACTGACAAAGAAATGATCAGTCT
>JAOUWY010000071.1:17810279-17821798 GCA_025728095.1 Prietella phreatophila | reverse complement strand
CACACACACCTGTGTGCACATGACCTGAAGCTCCTGTTCTCTCATTCTAACGCTGTCACTGTACATGTAACAGAGACTCTATCTATCTATCTATCGATCTATCTATCTGTCATCTATATATATCTATGCTACACACTCCATCCATCTTGCTATAAATCTAGCAGTAGCATACACACTCTCTCTGCATATTTCTGTCTATCAATTTACCTGTATCACTCTCTCACGCCTTCAGTCTTCCTCCTAATAACACTTTCTCTATCTATCTACGTTTCACTCTCTCACGCCATCTGACTTTCTACCTGTAGCACTCTTATTTGTCATCTTTCTTTTTACCAGTAACTGTCTGCCCGTCACCCTTTCATTCTTTCTGTCAAAATTTCTAAATCTTCAATCTTATGAAGCAGTTTCAAACTTTCAGATTGGATTTGTCAAGGCAATATCAAAGTTTGTCGTGACAAACATTACCTACTTAGTTTATTAATATTGGTCTATCCTTACAGAGCTGCAGGCATTGCATGAGATGGTTCAGCAGAAAGTGGTGACACTCCTTAGTGACCCGGAGAACATTGTGAAGCAGACGCTGATGGAAAATGGCATCACACGTCTCTGTGTGTTTTTTGGTAGACAGAAGGCCAATGATGTACTTCTTTCCCACATGATCACCTTTCTAAATGATAAGAATGACTGGCACCTCCGTGGAGCTTTCTTTGACAGTATTGTGGGTGAGTTATTTTTTTCTGCCAGTAATTTCCTAATCTATTTAACAGTTATTCTCAAAACCAAAATAGTCAAAGTTGCTTTATGATCTTGAACATCCCTTGGGAATGGTGTACATATCTAAATGTATACGCCTTTCTCCACCTTCTGCAGGTGTAGCAGCTTATGTGGGATGGCAAAGTTCATCCATCCTAAAACCGCTGCTACAGCAAGGTCTGAGTGATGTGGAGGAGTTTGTCATCTATAAAGCTCTTAATGCCTTGACTTGCATGTGCCAGCTGGGGCTCCTACAGAAAACACACATCTATGAGTTTGTCAGTGACATTGGTGAGAGAAGCTGCTTATGTTTATGTTAGTGTTCACTGGAGATTGTTACAGTATGTGTTTCTATAAAATAACCTGGCAGTGTAATTAATTAAACAGATTTTGAAGGCACAGTTCAGAAAAATAAAAGCTGAGTTTATTTTATAAGCAGTGCAGCAACATTGTGTGCATGTCTTGTCCTGCCAGCTCCTTTCTTGTGCCATCCCAATCTATGGATCCGTTATGGGGCTGTCGGATTCATTACTGTGGTTGCACAACATCTAAATATCGCTGATGTGTATTGCAAGCTAATGCCTCACCTTAACCCCTTTATTACCCAGCCTATTATACAGGTGAGATTGCAAATCCAAAAAAATCCTGTTCTTAAAAGTAACACTTGGGGTTCTCATTTCACAGTGAAAATGTTTGTTCTTTGACAGATTGATAAGGAGATAGTGCTCCTGAGTTTACTTAAAGTCCCGGTAAGCCGCTCCATCTTTGACTATGCGCTCCGCTCCAAAGATATTAGCAGCCTTTTCAGACACCTACTGCTTCGTCAGAAGAAACGTCACGGCTCCATCCCTGAGTGCCCCATTCCTGAAGATCCTGCTATTGCACAACTCCTCAAGAAGCTTCTGTCACAGGTCAGACCTCTTAAACAAGTGGAAAAGTTTCAGATGACAACACTGTTTAGTTAGAAAGTGCTAATGTTATATACTGTAGTTTATTCAAATCTGTGGAACTAGCCATGTTCAGGAGTAGAGAGAAGTTGGCAAGTGTGTGAACTGCTCCGTTATCATCCTTATTGTCACTCACGTAGTTAGTTCTGGAGCCAGATTCAACACCTTCAGCTACAATCCATAGTAAGCTTCTTGAGCTTTGTCAGTAAATATGGCATGAGGATACATGACCAGCTTCTAGCCTTCACTCATGATGATGATGATCAAACATGTTGAATGCTTCAATGTTATTTTCAGCTGTTACCTTTGTAAGGAAAGCCCCAAAGACTCATCAAGGCTTCTGCGTTTGTTCCTGGCACGCTTGCAGAAGGTCCTCCCTGAGAAACTTTAGTGACAGGTGTACCTCCGTGATGGTGCACATACTTTGCATTTGTCCGTAGCTATGTTTCCATGTATTTTTAAGCAATTAATAATTTTGGGATATCACATAAAAAAAACAAAAAAACGCTGGATTGAAATACCAGATGTGTATACAATCTTCAAAATGCACTCAGTTGAGGTAGATAATTATTGTATTCAGTAAGCAGACATGCATAATCTGTGATGGAAATAGATTTACCAAATAAATTATTTGATGCGTATCAAAAACGTCATATAACTTTGCCTCTGCAAATCATGTGATTGGATGATTGGATGATGGGGCAGTGGCTGCTCTGTGGTTAAGATTTTGGGCTACTGATCGGAAGGTCATGAGTTAAAACCCCAGCACCGGCAAGCTGCCACTGTTGGGCCCCTCAGCAAGGACCTTAACCCTTAACTGCTCAGATGTATAAATGATATACGGTAAATGTAAGTTGCTCTGGACAAGGACATCTGCCAAATGCCATAAAATGTAAGTGCTCAGAAAAGTAAAAATGGCAGAGAGTGAGCTGAGCCAGTTTCCCCGGAAATTAATAAAAAAAAAAAAGTTTGTTCTCTTGAACATGTACGATGGAAATGGTGTTTTATTCGTGAGCGCTTTACGCAATATTCCAATTTTCCCCCCAAAAAAGTTAAATTCTAAACTCTGGGAGGGAGAGGAAATAAGGTTAAGAACTGTTTCAACATTTTGTAGTATTATAGACATGTTTTGTATTCTCATGTCACAAGTAGGAGCCTGCTCTAAACACAAAACCCATTAATGTCTATGGAAAGTGTATGCCATGGACAATGTATTTATTGATGTAAACATTGGAGAAGAGCGAAAGTATAGGAGCAGGTGTGCTCACTACTGGAGGTGTGGTGCCAGTGAGGAGAGTTCTGAAAGGGTGTGACCATTGTCCACTGTTCCTCTGAATCTGGCAAGAATGAGAATGCTCTTCAACTCAACATTTCTCCCCCAACAGTCGTGGAGAGTCTGAGAAATTTTTAAGCTTCAGCCAAGTGTGACTGATGAGTATAGTATTGTTTTAGTTTAATGACCTGTCCTTTGTTGTGTCTGTGCTTTGGTAGAGGTGATGCTTTTACCCAGCATCATAATTTATTGCCTATAACCTCACTATGATGAGCATTCTTATCCACATGATTCTTCATGATCAAGCAGTGTCATTGCATGTCTCATGCTTTCATTTTCACTTAGGGAATGACCGATACTGAGGAGGACCAACTTCTGGCTCTAAAAGACTTCATGCTGAAGTCTAGCAAAGCCAAGGCCAACATTGTGGACCAAACCCATATGAGTGATGGGGCACAGAGTGGAGTTATTGACCTCGGCTTGCTGGGTATCACTGGGCGCCAGGTGGACCTGATCAGACCAAAGCAGGAGTCTGAGGACAAGAGAGGTACAAAGCACGTTAAGCATCACTAGTCAGGCTGTTGTACAGCTGCTGTAACATCTTATTAGTACCTCAAGCTCAGAATGCAGGTTGACATGTAATGCTTTTTCTGTTGTTTGCAGACGTCATCTCTACAATTTCTGATTTGTTCTTTAGCTTTTTTTTTTTAACAAAGGCGTTCTTTGAAGTGTAATTAAAAATCCAGACTTTTTGCTGTCACTTTAGAGAACCGTCTAAACCTGGCCAACTTTAGTTTATTCTGGCCGTATGCATACAGATATGAAATACATTCTCTTCTACTTCTGGACAGCAGTATATTGGCTAAAATCAATGGATAAATTGTATTTTCTTGTTAAAGCTTGTATGTTGCTATAACATGAAAGTGGCTTATTGGAGGGCTGAACTGCATGCAAGTGAACTAAATTAATAGTTGAACTGATTATGCTGTTAATGCTGAATCTTAGTATGGCATCAACCACATCTTCTGGCATTTGATGCACTCTGAGTATCTGTTCTGATATATTGAAGCCCTATATTTTGAATTTGGTTTTCGATTTTTGTCATCAGTTAACTAACTGCTTTTACATTTAGTGCATAGTGTTTGTTTTTCCTGCATATTAGTGCATGGGTATTCAGACACTTAATTACAACCAAGAATTAGTAATTTTTGGTTTAAAAATAATGTGTTGAAATTTCTTTGCAATATTTAACGTTGTATGAAATGGAATTTGTACACATCTTAAATGTCTCATTTCTATATTATCACTATACAGTCACTGACCACTTCCTTTCAGCTTGAAGCAGTTTGGCCATTCTTTTCTGACCTCTCTCATCAACAAGGCATTTCTGCTTGTATAACTGCCACCCACTGGATGTTTTTGGTTTTTGCACCATTTTGTGTAAACTCGATTGACTGTTGTGCATGAAAATCCCTGGAGATTTGCAGTTTCCGAAATACTCAAACTATCTCATCTGGCACTCACAACCATGCCATGGTCATAGTCACTGAAAACACATGTTTTCCCCTATTCTGTTTGATGTTAACATTAACTAAAGCTCTTGAACTGTAGCCAGTTCAAGAGCTTTAGTTAATGTTCACATCAAACAGAATAGGGGAAAACATGTGTAGCCAGTTCAAGAGTTTATGCATTGTTCTGCTGCCATGATTGGCTGATAATCACTGGCTGATTATTGGTGGATAATTGAATGAGCAAATGTGCTGGTGTTCCTAATAAAATGGTCAGTTTGTGTATATTACCCCAATGTGTTAACAGCAACTTGCACCTGAAATATGTAGAATATGTGGAGAGAGATTGAACTCAAATCCAGGAATGGATAAAACTGATTGTTGTTTTTTTCCCCACTCTTAATCAGCTCATAAGCACCCAAAGCAGGACTCGAATCTAAATGAGGAGTGGAAGAGCATGTTTGGTTCTCTGGACCCTCCCAGCTCTACACCAGCTCTGGCGACGGTACCTACTGTTCTACTTGCAAGCGGTGGTGGGGAACCCAACGGGACTCTGGCGGGAGGGCGTCTGCGATCAGAGAGTTCCTCCCAGACTCTTAACCTCCCTCATGTTCCATCCTCAGCTCAGGTCGACTGCTGAGCCGACTACACACTATCTCTCCCTGCCTCCCTCCTTTCCACTCTACATCTCCTCATCACTCTTACTTCTCTTTTATTAATCCGTGTTTTAGTCTTCTTTGCATTCTCCATAAACATGCGCCCCTCTTGACTCATAAGCTTTTGCCATGTGTACTAAACATTTGACCATTTCACAGCTTTACTAGCAACAGTACTAAAGTTTTTATTCTTCTTGTGTTCCTACACTAGTTGCCTGAAGGTGGAGGCACTCAGAACAAGAAAGCCACAGTATCCCCTGCTGTTCAGGTAGTGCAGTCGATGAGTGGAGCGTCCACCTACCAGCGGCGTGTGACTACATGCAAAGCCGAGCTGCAGCAGCTGGTGCAGCAGAAGAGGGAGCAATGCAATGCAGAGCGGATGGCCAAGCAAATGATGGAGAGTGCAGAATGGGAGAGCAGGCCTCCATTGCCAGGTTAACAGCTGAAGCTAATCTCACATTTCTTTTAGGCCAACATCTGGGATTCTTGAGCTACACAAATGCACACTAGTCAACCACATGAAACAATACAGAACAATGAATGAAACTGTAAATTGACATCAGACACGTCCTCAGAAATCTCACAAGTTTTCTGAGGTCTGCCTAACACATAACAAAGTCTACTGCACTCTCTGACATCTAGATTTATTGGCTGTTTAGAGAAAATGAGCTTTTTATCATATGTCAACAAAATTAAATTATTTATTTTTGCAGGATGGCATCCTAAAGGCCTGTTAGTAGCCCATCTCCATGAACACAAGTCGGCTGTGAACCGAATTCGAGTGTCTGATGAGCACTCTGTCTTTGCCACATGCTCCAATGATGGAACTGTAAAGATCTGGGACAGTCAGAAAATGGAGGGCAAGACAACAACCACAAGGTAGATTACCATTATTGCACCTAAAAGCTATATAGGATTTTGGGATTTTGCCCTCTCGGGTACAAAAATGCTTTTGCAAGCTATTTGTGAAAGAACATTTGGTAACATATGTTGTGCTCCCTTTTCCCTCCATGCATTACTCTCACAATTACCAGTGCACACATTTATATAGAATTCAAGTCCCTGTCTCCAACTGCATAATGCGCAATAAGAGCTCGTTTTTTACCTGCAATGAGCTGGTTCTTACTGTGACTATCAGCAGTTAACGCATCGCTGACCTGCCGTGGTCTAACTTTCCTTATTCTGTGGTAAAATAAGCAGCACATAACCTACAGAATGAATAGTCACCTAACTCCAAATAGCTTGCTAATATATAAGCTTTGGTTGAAGGAAAGATTGTTTCTCCTCTGCAATCTCACAACGTACCGTGTGCATTGGACTGCAGGGTCAATAGGGGACTTTCTTCATGGCTCTGTGCATGTCCAGGGCTGTTGGACACAGCTAGCTCATAGCTAGAATAATAGAGATAATAGAATAGAGAATAAAAGCAATAATGCGTGGTCATTTACAATGGGCTTTTTTTTTTTAATTTTATTTAACCTGATTTGTGCTCTCTGTGTTCTGCATGAACGGATAGTTGTTAGCACACTAGCTAAAACCCACACAAGAGAATAAAAAGACAGCTCAGGCGAGCAGATTAATTTAACTCCAATGTAACAGAGTTTGAAATTCAAATATATGGAGAAACTTCAACAGCTTCACAACTGATACAAACTCCACAATAGGAATACATTGGCCTATTCACTAGATTCCCACCAAAATAGAAAATTTATAAATGCCTTACTTGTCAGCACCAAAAACTCCATCCATAGTGAAGTATAGTATGAGTGTCTGACACATTCTGACTCCTGTTTGGTTTCATATTCTCTTATTCTCTCTTTCCCCTAATTGGCTGTGACATCTGACAATCACAGTGTAGTCTGACTTCTTTCCTGCAATAATTTGACATATCTGAGCTGCCGTATGATGTATATGTACAGCTTTCCCACCAATTCTGACCTGAAATCTTTGACATGACTTTGACTGTGAATTATTATTACAAAGTTCTCAGGGCAACCCACAAACATCTTATTATATGTAATCCTTCTCCTCTGATTCAGCAATTAGATTTATGAAAACAATCTTACTTTTAACAACAACAACAACAAGAACCCTACAAATCTGTTAGATGTCCCAGGGACTCTTCTCAGTAATGTGCATTATTCATAAGAAAATAATTTAATAAACAAAAATAAAATATTTTTTGCCTGCAGTTGTTTTTGAGTATTGAATGTTTTGGCTTGTTTAATTGCTATTCCAAAAAGATGGAAAAATCTGATGGAAAATGGTCAACATCTCTTTTAGGTCAGTGCTCACGTATTCCCGTATTGGCGGTCATGTGAAAACCTTGACGTTTTGTCAGGGGTCACATTACCTTGCTGTTGCTTCAGATAATGGATCCATTCAGCTCCTTGCAGTTGAGGCCCACAAGCCACCCAAATCGCCCAAGGTGCAGCAGTGTCAGACCAGGTAAGTGATATCAACTGTAATAGCAATTTCATGTTTGAAATGTGTTAAAAGATCAAGTTAACTATATTTCAGTGATCAGATAAAAGTAATGTGGTAATGGTAAGAAATACCACTTGCCATGAAAACTCTAAACAGATATGAGAGGGTGTTAATAAGTTTGCAATAGGTTCCAGATCAGGCCATAATTTTCCAGATGTATAATAACCAGGGCTGGAAATGGGGGTGTGTGGGGACCGAGTCCTGGGAATAAATTACCAGATGTGACAGAATTCCAGTTTACAGTGGAAACCTACGTAAGCGAGCTCCGCACATAAGCGTAGCGAGGATGGTGTGCATGTGGTTGCGCAATGTGTGATTGGCCATAATAACTACAGGCTGCAGCCAGTGGAAACATGCATCCTCACAGGACTGATCAGACCACTTCAGATGAGGTAACGTAGTCTTAATGTAGCTGGAAATCTTAACAGAAACAGATCCTTTAACAGATGGGATAGTAGAAACCTTGATATGGATACAGCTGTGTGCACGTACCTGAAATGGTCCAGGTTTACTCTATTTTGAATGCCCTTATTCACCTTAAGTTCTTTCCACTATCATAGCTTGCTAAGAATGATAGCCACAGTTTTGTTATTAATTAATTATTAATAGTCTTCAAGCAGAGATTCTTTTGAATGAACAGTTTGTTTTGTGCCACACATAATTGTTGTTCAGTGACCTTTCATATACCCGTCTTGATACTCAAGAAAGCATATTGTTTGGAGGACACATGAAATAAGTGTAATATTATAAATACTTCTATAATATACATGTTTATATATAAATTACTTAATTTAATAACTAGAATCCCCCTAGTGTATCTCAGCTATTTCCAGCACTGATGATAACATTTGCAGACCCTAAAGAATCCTTGATAAATCTGATTTACCCCAGTTTTAATAAATCTGTGTACCATGACCATTGCTGTATGCAGGTTCCTGGACTTGAAGGAGGACGGCTGTGTGTTGGATATGCATCATTTTAATTCTGGGGCTCAGTCCGTGCTGGCCTATGCTACAGTGAATGGCTCTCTAGTGGGTTGGGACATGCGCAGCAACACCAATGCTTGGACCCTCAGACATGATCTGCGCCTCGGCCTCATCACCTCCTTTGCGGTTGACATGCATCAGTGCTGGCTATGTGTGGGTAAGCACTGTTAAGTGCATACATTTTTTAATCACTGTAATACTAATGTCCCTTTTATGGAATTTTTTAATGGAAGTCCTTATGTGTACCTGTTTATTTGAAGGTACAAGCAATGGAACAATGGCATGTTGGGATATGCGATTTCAGCTGCCAATCTCCAACCACTCCCACCCGGCCCGAGCTCGAATAAGGCGACTGCTCATGCATCCCCTTTATCAGTCCTCAGTCATAACAGGTGAGATGCTTTATATATTTATTTAATATTATTTTAAAATACAGCAGGATTATCCATTATCATAATATACCAGGCAATGATCAAAACCAGAAAATGCTAAACATTAGGGATAATGTTTACAAATAATTAACACAAAAAAAAGAAAAACAGAACAAAAATGTGCCAGTGGCAGATGCTGTAAACAGACAGGTACAGTATGAAAGATTGTGTGGGCTTTTTCTAGCACTGACCTTGAAATTAAATTAGTAGCCTTTGAAAAGTTACCTGATTAGGCAATTTTCCTCCAAGACCTCATTAGATTAAAAGTACACCCAAAAACATTTTTTAACCAATAGGCAAGTTCTGGTCATAGAACTTGACAACTTTGTGTAAAATAAAAACTTTACCTTTTCTTACTCTTATCTTACTACTTTCCTTTGTTTGTCCATTTCCTATGAGAATAATAATTATAGGCTAATAGTAATCCTCTGTGTTGCTCAGCTGTCCAAGGAAACAATGAGGTGTCAATGTGGGACATGGAGACAGGAGACAGGAAGTTCACTCTGTGGGCCAGCTCTGCTCCACCTCTCTCAGAGATGCAGGCATGTAGTAACACTTATTTCATACCTACAAATTCTTCATGATGAATCAGCCATCAGACAGAATATTAGGATATTAGGTACACCTAATAGTAGCATAGTGCCCCTCTTTTGCCCTTCAGAATAGCATTATTCACCTAGGCCTGAGGTCTACACGATGATGAATGCACTGTAAAAGAATGTTGTACCATGCAAATGTGATTGTGTTAGAAAGAATTTGGCGCAGATTTGTCCTGTGGTCAGGAATTATCCAGGCCACAGAAGCAAAATCTTCATAGAGCTATTTTAGTGAAAAGACATACCTCATCCCATCTTGCATTGCCAAGCAATCCACATCCACTCTTTAGACATTTGTGATTAATGTCAGAGGCCCTAACGTGTGCCAGTTTTGTCTGGACGGGATTTGCCTGAGCAGGCTATTTTTCCTAGTGCTGCTGTTCTTTGTTATTTGACTAAAAAGCAACCAACATAATCTTTAGATGTTATATCCCATTAGAGACAAAGTCCATTAAGTGGCACGTTATGAGAAAAATGTTTGAGACATTCAGCATACCCAATACGCCTGTGACTTGCATGAAGTTGTGGCTTGTCTGTTTTGCTTGTATGATCCTTGCCATCCTCCCTTGTTATCTGTGATCTGCAAGGAGTTATTGTCTAGTATTCTCAATTACTCGTAATTGATTCTTTTCACACCACTCTAGATAAACCATTGAAACAGTTGTGTATGAATAGGCCAAGATGATAGCTGTTTGGAGGAGGCTTATCTTGTTTTGACCCTTCCAACTCTCGTTTAACCCCTAGTTGTTGCTAGAAAGGTTTGCCTGCATGATTTAAACCACACACCTCAGTCACATTGTGGAATATATCTTGCTTGTGACTTGTCAGCGGATGGGAACTGGCAACTTGGTGTAATATAAGCTCAGAATAAAGATTAGTCATATTAGACTTCTTATATAAAACCATGCTTCCTGTCATAGCCATCCTCTCATAGTGTACATGGAATATACTGCAGCCCTGCTGATGGCAACCCTCTCCTACTCACTGCTGGATCAGACATGAGAATAAGGTATGTCTAGTTCTTTATTACTGAAAAGTGAATAACATGTTCTAATAATAAATAAATAAAAGGTTAAGGTATTGAAATCATTTTCAAGGTAGGTAATCTCAATATGAAACTCACTTTTATGGTGAGGATCAACTTGCTTATGGAGAACTTGGCTTTTGTCAGATTTAGCTCTCTTTTTTTCTATCTGGGTCTGTCTGGGGAAAAATGAAAGGCAGACTAGTAAACAGAACTGACTGCTTTCCTGGCAATGCCATATGTGGTTTGGGATCATTACACCACAGTACATATGTTCTTTTCAGATTCTGGGACCTTGCGTACCCAGAAAGGTCTTATATTGTTGCTGGCGGTGCCAATGACTCTCTACACTGCCCTTCTGTATTCTACAACCGGAAGATTATTGAGGGGACAGAAGTAGTACAGGTTTGATTCCTTATTTTTTTTTATTTCCAGAATTGTCTATATCCTTTTATTGTATGTTTTCATTTATTTATTTTTATTAAGTACACCCCATGGAAATGGATGGCTTTTATGACCTATTTGGATGAGCAAACATTTGCTCATCTTTGAAATGGCGCCTTTTAATAAAGTTTAGATAAATAGCTTTTTCACTCATTTATTCAACAGAATTATGTATGAACTTTATTAATAGGCATCGTTTCAAAAAGGATACAATTTTTGCTTGTCCAAATACAGTGAAAATTTGTCTTTATTTTTTAACTTTTAGAACTTTTGTTTAAAAAAATTCACAAAAAAAACTCACTGCTCTCATGGGTCAGGGGGAGTTCAGTGGTTAAGAGTACAGTGAGGGAAAAAAGTATTTGATCCCCTGCTGATTTTGTACGTTTGCCCACTAACAAAGAAATGATCAGTCTA
>JAOUWY010000071.1:17696350-17707556 GCA_025728095.1 Prietella phreatophila | reverse complement strand
CACACACACACACACACACACACACACACACACACACACACACACACACACACACACAGAGAGAGAGAGAGAGAGAGTCACACAAGGAGCAAAGTTACTCAGTAAATGATCAAAAAACATAGGGACAGACTTAGGCATCTTCCAGACAACAGTACACTGTGTATATACTAAATGGAAACAATCCTACAAAAGCTTACCTCTAGCTGTAAGTAGTACTTTGCCTTTAGTTCAAAATAAGGCCTGAGACAAAGAGACAATGAGACAGAGAGAATGTATCTATGAATAGAACTGTACCTAATGCCATAGCAACAATTTGCCTTGCCTGCCAGGTTTAGTGAGTGCTGGGAGGAAGATTACACACCGGTCACTCTGCCTGCACCGTAAAGCTGCAGCTGGACTGTTATGAAACTGTATATATGCAGAGCAGGAGTACAGTTTGGCAGAGGAGAAATTACACTCCTGATTATGTGCCCAGAAAATAGACTTTAAGCTCTTAAAATCTCTACTGAAACACTACATGCTCATGTAATCAGACACTCTTAACAAATAGGTGCCGACTAAAGCATTCAAAAGCATGTCGTGACATTTTTAGTATGAAAGTTCAGCTTGGGAAATTATTTAGTAAGTCATTAGAAATATCAAAGACAAACTGTGCTGCTCGAGTACTTTGGAGACTGACATTTTTAACCGTGTGTATTAGATTGCTCACTTGGACTTGCTGATGGTGCGTTTAAGCTTCTTCTCCAGCTGCTTCATGTGGCTCATGGCTGCACTGTATTTGGCTGCTGTCTCTTTATGTAGCAGCTCACTGCGGGTCTTCGTCTGTTCTGCCTCCATCACCTTCAAATGCAGGACGTTTACAACAACTTACTGCAATTTGTACTGCTGTGTAACTTGCCACTTGTTGAACTTTGTGTTTAACATCATCCGGCTATGGCTCAGGTGGTAAATGTGTTAAAATATGACTATGGAAATAATTCATGGCAAATTATTAACGCAAATATGACTTAACCAAAAGCTATGAGACAGACAGTTAACTTTTATAACCTCAGTAAATCTATTCTTTATTTTTGTCCACTATGTGCCAATGTAAATATTTTAAAAGGTTCCATTTCAACAATATACAATCTGCTCATATCTAGTGCATTGAGAGACCACTTTACTCACCCTCTGAGTGGCATGGTTGAGCATCTCCTGCCAGGCCGAGTCAAAGTGCCGCTTGTCTTCCTCCAACAGCCTCTGTTCAGCCAGGGAGATGGTCTCTTTGGCAGCCCGAAGCACCTCAGTGGCTCTCTGGAAGTCTTGTGTTGTCCTCTGGGCCTCAAGCTGAGCCTAGGAAAGAGGCACAGGGCAGCATGATCAGTCTGTATGATGGCCAGGATACAGAGCAGACTCACAGGAACTGTGCTGTGGGACCAGCTTGCCTTTAGTACAATATATGCATTATAATTATTGGTAAATTTTGACTCTGGTGTCAGACTGAACTGAAAAACCACCACAAAGCAAACTGTTCTGGTTACACAAAGGCTCACATGGAGCAAAAAAGGAACACCAGGAGCTAGAGAAGAGTGGACTTTGCAACTGGAAATGCTTCCTATGCGAGAACATTAAAGTCTACCATCATAATCCATTGCTATTTTTATGTTCCTCACTCTAATCTGCCTGTCACTGGTACCGACGGTAAATACCTGAAGAAAATTCTTCACAGACAAAGCCTGTGGACACTATTCAATTATCCTGTGGACGCTACTCAATAAGATAAAAAACCAGAGTACCTATTCTGCTTCTAAACAAAAGGCCTTCAACAGCAGCAACTATTTTACTCAGAAAGGAAATAAAACCCAATCTCTTTTGTTTGTAACATAACACACACACATATCTATATCTATATCTAATATATATATATATATGACAATAAGCACTAAAGCTTTTTTCCTGCAGGCTTCCTGTACCTCTTTTTGAATTAAATACTGGATAGAGCTTTACCTTTGTATTTCAACACATTGAGCAGAATAGCTACAGTTCATTACTTACACCGGCATTTAATTAAGATATAAATAACTACTTATAATTAATACTCCATTTTAGTCAGAAAAGAAATGATGAGTTGCTTAATTGCAATTAACTAAATAAAGCCAAGGTAGGAAAAGAGGTAAGAATTAAAAGCAAAACTATCCTGACTGTGGTAAATCATGTGCTATGCAAATACAGAACTGTCGCATTAAATAGAAGCATTGCTTGTTAACATCCGGTGCTTAAACAGTAGCAAGCGACACCATTTTCTTATGAAATAGTAAGCTAGGTCTCTTCCATGTTCCTTAACCAAAACCGGTACTGCTACACAACTTCCCTAAACAGCCAAATGAGAAAGGCAAACCTAACCATCTACATGCTTTCACGCAATGTTTACAGACTTCCATCAAATGCTGTACTGCAGCAAAATACTTAAAAGCTATATTAACTACAGAAATTACACACATTTACTCAAATGTTAATGGATTTTAATGACTGGATTACAATATGTGATCACATACACATCACTGAGGGTAAACTGCAAAAAAAATTATCTTAGGAGGATTGCCATCACTCACCAGGCACTAATAATTAAGAGAAAGAAAGAAAGAAAGAAATGATTAGAAATTTCAACTTGGCCGACATACCCAAACATCAAAACACCTAAATTACACTGCACAACAATTTCTCAGTATTTTAATTAATTTATCAATGAAGGGAAGTATGAACAACACAATCAAGGTACCATGAATGAGGCAAAAAATGAAAAGTTTAGCCGAGATTAAAAGTGACAAAAAACCTCCTGAATCCTTAAGTCAACTTAAAATAAAATCACTCCTTTAAGGCCACATTGTCCACACTATTTTGGTCTCTGGTCTGCTATTTTTGTTCACACTACAACCAGGCATAATAATGGGGTATTACCACACTTTTAAATCAAATAAGACTATGCATGGCTACACATCTGAGATGAACTAATGTTTGCACAAAAAAGGGGAAACCCTAAATAAATTATGGTAAATTTGCTATGCAGAATACCCCATGTTTTTTTTCCCATAAAATGTTTTATTAATTTTTTTTTTTTAAACAAACTTGGCTACTGCAGTATCTGCTTAGATATGAAGTACATTTTGAGCTGAAAGAAACTGCTATGTACTATGGTACTTAGCAAGGAAGTAATAGCTCCAATGCATCTGGTTCAAAGTAATATGTAAGGGTATGAATCAGAAAGAGGTAAAGCTAAAATTCCATTTATTCAAAAACACACCAAAATATTTGAAAGGTTTATTATTTTATTTTAGTTTTTTTACTCATGCAAAACAACCACAAGATGTTAAATATCACATTGAGATGCATGGAGCCAAATGAAGTTAACATTCATTTAAAATACTGGATTGCATCTTCATTTGCTTTTCCCCCAACCTCAGTTGAACAGAAACACTTTTGTGACTTGGTAAAGTGTATCATTAACTTTAATGTGACGAGAGTGTCTCTGGTCTTAGAGACTGAGAACTGACTATTGTTTATTACACAAGAAGCTGATTCAGGAAATTCTGTTCTTTAAAATGTGCGCCACTTATTTAGTTTGTGTGTGGCTTTTGGATTTGATTAAATAATTAAATAAAACAAGGATCCGGATATATCTGGTGTAATGTGCTGTGAAACACTCCTTAAAATAAAACATCCTTTGGCACGCCTGAAACAAAGTATGACCCAGTTGACTTGATTTACTTTTGTCTATTGCCCTATATTTATACCACATGACCTTATCCCATGTGAGGTCAGTTATGAGGTCTGCTTTCTCTCAGAAAGCTCCATACATTTGCTTAAAGTCTACATTCAGATACAACATGGCTTAACTAAAGCACACACACACACACACACACGCACACGCACACGCACACGCACACGCACACGCACACGCCCTTCAGCTTTCACATCCACTTTGGACAATTCAGCCAGTAGACCCTCATGCTATAAACAGAGAAACTCATCAATCACAAGGAAAGGGAGAAGACAGAAGAGGAGACACGATGATACAGACCAAGATAACGAAAGAACAAAAAGACCTCAAAATGACCAGAAGAATTGTCACGTCTGTATATGATTCATTTTCTTTATAATTTTAGCCTCACTTATTTAAAAAAAAAAAAAGAAGAGAGAGCTAATTCTGTGCCAAAGTGTTCCAGCTTGACAAAAGATGACGAGTTAAAGGGACTTTCCAAACATGAGTTTCATTAGTATGCAATGTGTTAGAAAATGTTTAAACAAAAATAAAAATGGCCAGACATAAGCTGACAAAATGCAGTAAACCATGCCTTTAACGGGTCAGTCTAAATCAAAGCGGTAATTAATTTTCATACTAATCCCTCAAGTCCTGTTTCTACTCATCTTCTACTGAGTATAGCTTTGTTTTTATAATTATAAGCTGCAACAGAGGTTTCATTCTGGACCAATACCACAGTGCTATGAACTGAATTTGGTTCTTATATGATCGTCTTCAATTGAAATATTCTAAAGACTTAATATTTATTCACTAACTGACACTTTGAATTAAAACAACCCCCACTGCTAGTGTTAATGTCTGTTTTGACAAATAGTTAGTTATTCCAGGTTTTATGCAAATTAATGTTTACTCTCACTTTCTGTAGACACTTATTAGTCTCTTACCAAGTACAGAATGAGTTTCTGTGTTCCTTCAGAAAACAGAAATGTTTTGACTTCAACACACTTGTAATCTTTCAGCTATGAACCATCACTGCGATCTGTCATTGAAACTTTGATCATTCGGTCGAGTCTTAGGAATGGAGTTCATTACAAAGGATAATTACTTTTTCATACCTGAGGATGAATCTTTTAATAATTTAGCCCACTTCATAAATGAAATATTTTTTCCATGAAGGCTCTGTTTATGAACCCATGAAGAGAACAAAAGAAAGATAATGATAAACATACAAAAATGCTGAGATAATCCAGCATTTCCAAACACATTTAATACCAAATGTTTACATGTAGTGGAGCAAGGCACATCATCTAATCTGGGATTCACTTCATCCCTGTGAAGTTAAAGTACTGTTGCAAATCCTTTCATCGGAAAATGTGCACTGATATACCTAATTCCCAAACCAGAAGCACCAGACTTCAACAGTCTTTACAATTTAAAGTCTCAAAAATAAAAGTATTCCCTTTTGAACCTCAAGTTCCCAATTCTCACACTCTTCTAGTAAATAAACTGAGGAGAATATGCCATATATATCATGATTTCCTAGTGTGCCACTCTAAAAACATCCTGTGGTTGTTTACAGAATGATTATATGCAACGAAGTGAACAAGTAGCACTACAACCTTATCTATCTGAACACTTAGTAACCAGTCCTTAACAAAACATAGAGACCAAAAAGAATGTGGATGTGGGTGAGGACATTGTGTCAAAAAACAAACAAGCAAATAAATAAAAAATCCTCTCAGAGACTGAAGGGTCCCAAGAGAAAATAATTATATATCACAGCAATTTTGTATTCTCGATTCTAATTGGTCATAAAGTGCTTCTATAACAGCAGCTCTAACAACAGTTACTTCTGCAAGTCAAATCACACACTTATGTTAATGATGATTTAAATTATCGTTCTATAGTAACAACTTACACAATTTATGTTAGATGAGACTCTTTTGGGGGTTTGTCAAAGCTGCATTTTTTATCTTATTGTATTCAAGAGAGAGAAACAAACAGAGGCTGACAGGGGATCGAATGTTTATAGACATTATATTGTAAGTGATAAAATCATTAAATGTCATTCTTTAATAAAAAAAAAAAAAATTAAAATACTGGTTGCAAACTGCAGCAGTACAAGTGGAATAAAACTCTATAAATAATCAAAAAAATAAGAAATTTCTATCAGGCCACAAAATACCACCCCACGGTTGGTTATTTTCCTAGAACAGCATGCTTCACCGTGCTTTATTCTTAAATAGCAGCATTAACTCTCAAAGTATTGTACAAACAAGGAATGTTTATATGGTCAGTCTTACTGTTTTGGAAATATTCAAAAAAATCATGTTCATGACTTTTCAGTGTGTCATACTTGTTAAAATCATAATGCTGATGAAGACAACACTACGTTTCCTTTTGGATATAGACAAGAACACACTGCATTCAGTGCAGAAACATATACCACAATACGGAATAGGTTATATTCGAGCTCTTGTCTGAAGAAGCGTGTGACACAGAACATGTGGGAAACAATTTGTGCAAGTTTGGGAAGAAGGGTACAGCTCAGCCTGATGTTGTCAACAACCCGACAAAAACAAGTGGGTGAGAGAGAAAGACGGAGACAGCAAGCAAAACAAAGAGTTGAAAGAGACAGCAAGAGAGTGGAGAAGGCAGACATCACAGTTGGTGGTGTTTCATTTGAACAAAGTCTTGGTCTTCCAGCAGAAACACGTAGTCAAGTCCAATACACAACAGGAGACAGTGTGAGTTATGAGTGTTTAGGATTTTTGGGAGATTAATGGGATCAGCCTCTGTCAGACCGGCTTCACACAAAGATATAAAGGTCTGTTGCACACAATGGGCTGCTTTTCAATCGAATTTAGTGGATCTGTCTAATCTGTAAACACTCAAGCCTGTCAGTGTATCTGCTGTGGTATTCCAGCTGCACAGCTTTGTTCTCCATTCAACCAAATCCTCTCTATTCCAAACACCAATAGATCAAAATGAATCTGATGATTAATCTTTATTCTGCAAAATCTAATGTCAGATAAGCTGTTTTTTTTTTTGTTTGAATAAAATGAAAACTATTACAACGCAAAGCTTGTGATTCCAAGGTAGCTGATTTCTTCTCTAATGCAAAGTCATATTTGTTAGCCTAACATTTCTACATAACCTGGCATGGACTGTGAAATAACATTAAAAAAAAGAACGCGGCACATTGATAACGGGTTTCTACATTTCAGCAAGTTAATTTCAGGAATAAAGCCTCTTAAAATTGCAGTAATTTTTACTCTGGGTTATACTGACCTCTCGGTGTACTCTGCTCTAAATAAATGGCCCAAAATGTCAATACTCTGTGTATAAAACAATTGTGATTGGACTTTAGAGAAATAATTTTTGGTGTCCCACTCAAAATTACAGTTCACTTAGAGAAAAATAAATCTGGCATTTAATTAAAGCACTATCAGTGTATCCCTTAAGTATATTTTGCATTATACAGATTATTGCCATTTTTCATACAATATGTGGGATAATAATGTTCATAATGGTTTATTCATGTATCGAGCATATGGTTTTTATGGGTAAACAAGAGCACATACTATAAGATATGAAGCATGTATTATATGTAAAATGTGTACTATAAAATAAAATAAAGACTCATTCATTAATCAGATTAATTTGCCTAATTATTATTATTATTATTATTAACAGTATGAATCCTAAGACTAAGGACATGAGACTTGATTTTTAACTTCATATCAAAGACTTACAAAAAATTACTTGTGAACATCTCTGGTATGTGGATGTTTTCCAATACATCACAAACTATTTTTGGTCTGTAAAGGATGACCTGGGCTAAAGTAAGCAAAGAGCATTTACTAAATAAAGAAACTTCTTTGCCACATGACAGAAAACAGGGGAGGTAAGCAATGATTAAAATATATGTGAGGGAGTTGAGCAGAAACTATAAAGCAGCTAAGTACTCCCCAGAGAGAAATAACACTAACCACTTTATATAGGAGAAGCTGGGGAGAGTTCAGCAGTGATGTGCTTTGAGCAGAGCTAAGAGTCCCTCACCTGCCGTGCCACACGCCGTGCCTGCCAGTACGGTTTCGAGTCCTCTACAGCCTTGCCGATCTTCTTCAGCAGCTCATCCAATTTCAACGTGGCCTCCACCAGCACAGAGCGAAACCTCTGCCTTGCATCCTGGGAACCATAGAACCAAACATCACACATGAACTTAGACCAAAACCTAGGCTACTGGAATGATGATTCCAGAGCAGTTGTTCATGCATTCCCATTAACAGTTTTAATTAATGCATGGTCCTCAAGAGGTTAAAAATATTATCCAAAATAGATTAGATTTACTTCTGAGGTTAAAATAAGACACTGGATTAGTGGAGAAAAAAAAAAAAAAAGAAAGTGTCTATTCATTATTTAAGCATTTGTTTTGACAATGTTAGAAAATCACTTAAAGGCTATGTTGTAGAAGTTAAACAGATTATATGGAATTATACCCACAAAAAAAAAAGATTTAGAGATAAGTGCTCATATGTCAAGATCAGTAGATTTTTGGAAGCAAGACCCAAACAGCAGGAATATCAGAAGTAATCTACACCTCCGATGGGCACACTTTTTAGACACAAGTTTCATTGCCATTTGTCTACAAATCTCATAGCCTTCAAAAAATACTCCAAGCACAAGGCTGTTCAGATTTTACATAAAGGTCCCAATAAAATCCTGAATGCCAGTAACATTCATAGAAAACCCTTTACCAACAGTGAACTGAACGCTATGCCAGACTGGCAGTACAATAACCACACTCAATCACTGTTGAGCCAGTTTAACAAATGCAGCGGTAAATGCAGTCAACCTGCTTATATACTCTAGGTCCATAATTGTATCATGGCTTGTTTAGATAGCTACATGTTGTATCAATATTGGACATAAGCCTTATGCATTTTCTTTGTAATCAGATACCAGCTCTTAAATTACCCATGATATGCAGTCACATTATCAAAACAGAAAAGATCGCTCAGTTCTTACAGATGGTAGTGGACAAGGTTTATTTCCCCAGCAATGTAAGCGTAAATGCTCAGTGGAGAAAAAAGACGTCAATTAGATTCAAGTTTAAATGCCCGAGTGACTTTTACCTCAGATGATGAGACAAAGACTGATGTGGATGATGCTGATAATCAAAATGAGAACTCATTTACAATCATAAACATAATATCTCTAAAATGTGGCAATAATGATCCTTATCCACAAGTAGATTAGGTTAGAAATGTAGAGCAGTTTCAGTGAAAGTGAAATGGAATGTTTAAAAGCGATTTTCGCCATTTCCCCATAATGATGTTACTTTACTTCTGAACCTTATTTCTGGTTCAGATACATGCAAAAGAAAAACATTCTCAGAACTACATATAGTAGAAAAGATCCAAATTTGACCACGTGAAGGGTTTTCTCAGGCCACTACATATATAGAAGCAATACCTCATATGGTTCTGCTCCTGAATTTAAACCGATGGATCCTCCCCAAGATCCACAGTCACATATGATCAAAGGTTTATAGCTAGAGCTTGGAGGACTGCTGTACGTTAAACAGCTTGCATAGGTTGAAGTGATTGGTTGCTTACTTTCATACAGCCCTGTGCTATAAAGACAGCAGGTTTGGTTAATTATTTCTACCATGTTATGCAGAGCAAGCAGCCAGATGCAGATTGAGAAACAAAACAAAAAAAGAAAGAAAGAAAAAACAGAGCTTCATATTAAAACCTGAACAGTATTACAGATTCCCTGGGTTCTAACAGCTAACCACTACAGATGTAGACAAGAAACTTTAACATCTCATTAAACGTACACAGCCTGGGAGCTGGAGCACCTAGCCATGAGAACTTTGTGTTTAGCTAATCTAACTTCACTTAAGGAAAGGTATACCTTTAATTAGATCAGAACATAAACTTGCACATCTAATAGAAATTGTGGTTTCTTTTGGGATTTGAGGTCAACCATCATAGTACGCGAATACTGTTCTAATGTGAAAATTCTGGGTAATTTCAACATTACTTTAAACAATTATGTGTGGACTGAATTAAAGGACATTAAATGAGGCAGTGAACTTAACATCAAAATAAACCTCAAACATTTTGATGTCCCAGATGTGAATGCCACACTCTTGTTTACCAAACCATACCCGCACAACACTGACACCAAACAGGCTTTACACCTTCCCTGAACATCTGTAGGTACTGTATTGTATTTATCCGTGTCGTTACCCGAGCTTTGCATGCAACTTCAAGATTCAGACTCAAACTAAATACAACAATTTGATGGGGGAAATGATCAGATGTTTCAAGACATCCAAGTTATAAAGTTATAAATCCACTGTTGTACCTCCAGTTCCGTCTCGCATCGGTTTATATCATCTGTGGACTGGTTCAGCTTCTCCAGTTCCCCCTGTTATCAAAAGATGGACAATTTGGAGAAGTTAAAAAAGGAAACAGATCAAGCAACATGCTGTGTGGTATCTATAAATGGGAAACAAATGTCTTGGGTACAAATGCCAGACAGTGGAACACTCTCAAGCTACAGGTTTTGCAGCTCTGTCTGTAACTTGAAATGAAATCATGAACCTTTGGTCTAAAGCATGCACTGACAGGATGTTTGACTAATTTGACTTGGGGGGGAATAAATAAACAAATTAATAAATAAATAAACAAGCAAAAAAACCCCCAAAAACGTTCACTCCTCTGCGTCCAGCAAGCACAATTCATTTGCCAGTGAAACTGGGCTTGAAATTGTGTGTACAATAAAAGTCACGTGTTTTTAGTGTTTTACACTGGATACTTAATTATTTTGTTTAATAAAATATCCCACATCCACTGCCCAGTGCCCAGTGCAGTGAAAAGAGCCCCAGTACCTGAACCCGCGGATCCACTTCTTCCTCTCCAGCTGATTCGCATTCTCCATCAGACCTGCTGCCCTTCTCGGTGTTATCCATGCTCTGTAAATAGGATTTCTGCTGGCTGCTCTTGATATTCAAACAATGGACCAAACAGTGATCCCTGGTGTCATAGAAAAAGCTGTCTTTAAAAAAACTAATTGAAAACCTACACTATCTACATAAAGCTTACAGTGTGACTGAAATAGTCACAAACACTGAAAATGAAGCAGAGCCGTCCTATTGAAACGCGGATAATATAGGGCATAACACACGGAGCGCGTGACAGACAGAGCTGTGGGAGAAATGCAACGCTGCCTCCGCTTACTACTATACTACACAGTGTGCACCATGCGGAGTGGCGCACTATTTTTGGCATACTATGTAGTATGGTAGTATGCGGTTTTGAACGTAGCTCCAGACCGCAATGTGGAGCGCCACTTCCCCGCCCCTTTTTATTAGTGGCCTTAGTCATTCATAACAATGCGTAAGCCCTAGGAATATAGCTGTGATGTGTGGCAAAATGTTGTTCAGCTTCACAA
>JAOUWY010000071.1:17643454-17655237 GCA_025728095.1 Prietella phreatophila | reverse complement strand
TAAACCTGTGTTTTGTTTGCAATTGTTTGATATCCATGTGAGCAGAGAATTTTTGTAATTTTTTTTTTTAAGATCAAAAGTTTAAACAATAAAGATCATTTTTCACAGCGTTCTTTGCAAATATTTACCCACGGCCAATACTAGTGGAGGGAACTGTAAGTAGTGATATAGGAAACACACAATACATTGTATTGAAGTATATAAATATGCAAAGTGTATGCATAACCCTGTGGTTTATCTAAATATTATTGACTCTCTTTAGACTGTCTTTATGCTTTCTTTCATATTTCTGTTACAGAATTGAGTAAGGTCAATGAACAGAAGTTACATTTTGCCAGGAGAGGGTGAAAAATGTTCTTTACTCAGACATAGTGGATATAACTGTTACAAATTCCCATTCTCAGTATAAGTTGCAAATCCCAGCACTGCGAGCCACTTGCTATTATTCTGTGTCCTCCAAGTGCTTGTGTTTAGCCATATGCCTTCGTTTTGGTATTATTCCTGTCTCTTGCCTCACTGGTTAATTACCCTATTATGTTATTCTGTTCTATGGCTCACCATAATTAATTTGGTTATATATTCCTTCTTCTTTGTATTTTTCATTGCAAAGTCCTGCCAATTATATTATGCAATTCTGCACACTGTTTCTCTGTATATTGTTTCTGGTCTTCCAAATTGTGTATTTATCATTTCTGAACATGAATGATCTTTTCAGTTATGTTGCCTACAAGTGTATTTTCTGTACTGCTTATCCTACACAGGGTCGCGGGAAGTTTGGAGCCTATCTCAGGGGACTTGGGATCCTATACCCATTGCAGGGCACAATCGCACACACAGTCATATAATGTACTATGGACAAATTAGAGATACCAGTTAGCCTACAACACATATCTTTGGACTGGGGAGGAAACCGGAGTAACCAGAAGCATGGGGAGAACATGCAAACTCCATACACTACATACATACAGTATGTAGGCAGGAATCAATCCCCCAACCCTGGAGGTGCAAGGCAAATTTTCTAACCAATAAGCCACCATGCCCCCGCGGAATTAGACCTATTAATGTAAACTTTGAGTTAATGCCCTTGCATCCTGCTTTCACTAACTGCATGATCCAGTAACATAATGTGATTTAACTGGTCCATTTTACAGTGTAATCATCTAAGTGACACTGTTTCACCAAGTTCAGTCCCTCCTGTGAAAAACACATTTGCACTAGAGATGCACTGTACTGTAATTGATCCAACCTTTCCCTTTCTTTACTCACACACAAGGCAGTGAGATAAGCCATAATCATTCTCCATATGCCAAGTGAGATCTCTTGATCACACAGTTATCCTCATGCTTCACCCCCAGCCCAACTGGGACAGAGTATGAATAAGAGGCTCTCATGCTTCAAGCTTGGCAGGGGATCAGTGGAGACGTGAAGAGGCAAATTCACTAGATGAAGAGATGGAGAGAGGAAGTGATGAGGGCAGTATAGAAAGCACACAAGGAGCTTTTTAAATGGCTGATCAAAGACTGCACTTCCACTGGGTGCACTGACTTTGACAAAGGCAGCAGCTTACAGGTTACAGGCTTAATCAACTCTGAGGGGGACGAGGGCACAAAGTTGTCATGTTTTTCACTGCTTAACACTCGTGGGCATATAGACAGTGTTTAAATATGGGCAGATTGTCTGCAGAGCTGCAGGGGAAGTGCCTGAACCACAACATAATTAGATGTTTGGTGAATGCATTAGATGGTGAATGTTTGGTAAAACTGAGACTGTCTTCATTTTGCAAAATATAAAATATATTCTGAAAACCAAAGAAGGTGAAACAATCTAAATGTTTTCACTTTTACACTACCACCCACCCTAATTCATTCTTAGTGAGAGACACCTGGACAGACAAAGCTACATAGAAACCTGCAAAACCATTGTCCATGTGCCTGACCACCTCAGATTTGAGGTTGTGACACAAGAATTGCGTCAGCATTGGCCAATATTTGAACATATGATGCTGTTAATATTTCTGAGACATTAAAGAAATCACCATCAAGCTAGCTAGCATTTGTGTGATGTTATTTCTACATGAGCAGACCTGCTATGAATGATGACTATAGTAACTAAATTATTATCTAGTCACATCAGTCACAGTTTTGAGAGATTTTACAAATCACACACTTATATCCAGGGTTTACGTGGATATGTATGTTTATGTTTTGCTAAAATAATGTGTGGACATTTTTATTATAACTTAGAGTTGCTGTCACTAAAGGCAACATGAGAGATGTGAGTAATTTTCTGCCTGCCATGTGAAAATGCCATGTGAAATTATAACCTGGGAAGAGGAGAGAGGCAGGAAGAGTGGAGGGTGATTGTTTTCCCTTAACTCATGAGTCATGAGACAGACCAGTGCCATTTTAGTGGGATATATTTTCTTTTGATTCATATATTGTTTCCTTTCATAATGGCTTTATCTCCTTTTATCTCCCTGAAAAGGAACAATTATGGTGAAGAAGCCATTGTGCACACTAATTGCTACTATGGATGCTTATGTACACATACAATGCTACATATACAGTACTGTGTAAAAGTCTTATGCAACAAAAATGAGTTACATTTTCGAAGGAGTACAAAAACATTTTAGATTTCTAAACATTTTCCAGCACAAAATTAAATGTTTGTATGCCAGTATAGAAAGCATCTTATTACATATGAGACCACTTTTCAGACAAATACATAATGAAGACTGATGGATTTTGCTGGAAAAACAAGAACCAAGTGCGACAGTCGAAGTCTCCAGAAGAACCGTAGCTGGTTCTGCAAGATGCTCACAAACTGTACCTGAGAATACTTTCTTTCTATTTTTCTCTTATTACATAAAATATGGACTTTGTTTCATTTATTACTGTTTACTAATCTTTATAGTATTTTTTAATGTAGAAACATTTAATTTAATTATTTTTTGAAGGCATCTTTGCTCTAAATAGTTTTTTTTTGGATGTTCCAAAGTCTTTTGTGCAGTACTGTAAATATAGTAAATTTGACTTCAAGAGTGGGTTTTTGGGTTCTTTTATGTCTGAGACTAGGGGAAAGGTGAAATGAATGGAAAAAAGAATGCCAGATGGACAATGGATAAATCAATCAAGCATTGCCGACATAAAGAATTACAGGAGTGATATGATTTGCACATGCATGATATACCATCATAAAAAGAGGATTATGTAATTTTAAATACTTTAGTACCATTATATCTTCAACAACAGTAGAACAAAATTGTGTAAATTTCAGGTTAAACCACTATTTAAACAATAACAGCTTCATGTACCACAAACCTGTTTTCTATTCAATAAATCTGATTCCTTATTGTTGCACATCAGCACATCCTTTTAGAAATCACTCTTTTGCACTTGTTGCTTATGAGGCTCTATACAAACTCTTTATTTACACAGTCACTTCTGGCACATATGGCACAATCTTACCTTACTGCTAGGAAGTCAGAAATAAGGAATGCAGAATGATCCAGCAGCCTGATCAGCAAAGGGATCTGGTGACCTTTGCAATGACATTTTTTTTAAGTTCCTTTGAATATTTATTTTAGCTTTCTCTGTTTTGTTAGTTATTTTTTCAATTTGAAACTCTGCTCTAGAAGAGTGTATCATAGATACTATTTTATACCTGCTGGTTTTGCTATGCTGTAGACGAAGTTATTGTCCTTTGAGGCTGTTCCACAAACAAAATTTCTTCTAGTGAACCAATGTCTATACTTGACACACTGTTACATGACAACAGACTGCCTACAGTATACAGTATATGTACTATGTGGCAAAAAGTATGTGGACACACATCCATGTTTGATTTTTTAAATATCCCATTGCAGATTTAGTGCTGCCATTTGCTATTATAACAACCTCCACTCTTCTGAGAAGGCTTTACACTAGATTTTGGAGCATTTGACCATTCAGCCACAAGAGTATTTGTGAGGTCAGGCACTGATGTCAGGCAATAAGGTTAGCACAAATTTGGTATTTCAGTTCATCCTAGAGGTTTTTAGTGGAGTTAAGGTCCACTCTTCCACACCAACCTTGGCAAACCACTTCTTTATGGACTTTGCTATGTGCACAATGGCATTGTATGCTGGAATAAGTTTAGACTCCTTAGTTCCACTGAAAAGAAACATTAATACTACAGCATACAAATTCATCCTGTACAATTGTGCTTTGAACTTTGTGACAACAGTTTAGGGAAGAAACACACATGGGTTTGCGGGTCAGTTGTCCACAAATATTTGGCCATAAATTGTACAATGGTACTTACTGTAGCTGGCTGTTACACCGAATTTCTAAGCAAAAAGAAGTTGACACAGCTTATCTGGAGCACTAGCTTATTCATGCCATCTTTTTGTAACAATATATGCATATATAGTGTTTAAATATGCCTTTTACAAACATTCAGCAATCATTTCTGATTTATAGTAGTGAATGGCACACAGCTTCCAAACCTTTTTTTTGTAGACAGACATTGATTTTATTCATTTCTCACATAAAGCTTGACTACAGTGAGGAATAATAGACTGACTACACATTAAGCCAAGCAGTGTGGCATTTCTTCGAACTGAAATATAGCAAGGGGTGACATTACAAAGTCATGGTATATGTACTGTAGAGAAAGTGCAAAGGGTTGTCAAATGAGATTAAGAGACTGAGCTACTCTTAAGATGTCTTCTTGTTCCATCTTAAGAGTTTTTGCTTACCACTATTGAATCTGGCTTGCTCATTTGGGATCTAGCTGTATCTCTAGCTGTATCTATAAATATATGCACACAAGGAGTATTACCCTTCTGATTGCTGCTCTAATGAGAGATCATCTGGTACATTTCAGGCATTACAACTATTAGAATTAATTATGTTTCTGTTTTAAGAGACCTGCTATCATGGTATATTGAAAACAATTTTAACACTCACGTCTAATGTGCTTAGGAAAATGTGCAATAAAGCAGCCACAAATCGATGATTCATCAGTGTTCATATAGTCTCTCTCTCTTTTTAAAAAAAATAAAAAATAGAAAGAAAAATCTCTGGCATCTTAATAAGTTCCAATTTATTAGTTTCATAAACGCTAATCATTTAAGTGTAAATTAGTTGATTAATCGAAAAGTTAGATCAGAATTTATTTATTTATTATGTCTGAATTTATTATTACGTGTAATTTCAATATTGTATATAATGTCTGATCCAGGATATTTAATCCCCTGCACCAGTGCAATGTTCTCAGGGCTGTTACGAAGATTTTGATCTAATTCTTCTGTTCATTCTATACATGAATGAGCTCTACCTACACAGCTAGCACCAGGGGGCACCAGTGTTCTTCACTACAAGCAGCCAGGGCATCAGGGACAGTCACATCGGTGTCAAAAACATGTAAATAATGTGTGATGTGTTTTCCATTGCCTTAAGAGGGCTCTAGACTTTGTTGCATGACACTAGCTCTGAGTTTTTTCCGCTTTCAATATTTGCTCTGAACACATACTTGTGAACAGAATACATACCTGTGTATAAACACATATCAAATAGTATCTTTTCGACAAGCATGGGTTGGGCATTTTGATTTTCATCCATACAACACACCTAGACTAAAGGTCACTCTTAATAAAAGCATGTTCAAAGCTGATTGGTACCTTACAGTTGATATTATGGTAGATCATTTTAGCTTGGCTACTGGTGTACATAATAGGCTTTATATGTGCCAAACCTTGCTCCTGAGGGGCGTTCTTGCCTTATCACACTGAAATACATTAAATGGAAGACTAATACAGGAGACCTTTTAGAACACCATGGAAGTTGCTGAAAGAAGAGTCTAGGGATTTCTACTCAGTGGACATGAAGTTAAAGGCGAGAAAGTACATTAGATTGTCCACTTGCGTCTGTGAGATTTAGTGCATTATAATACAAAAATTCTGGTCTGGCGTTTAAAGTGGTAAGAGATCATTACATTTTTGAATATACAAAATATAAAATTCAGTTTAATTGTTAAATACGTAAGGCAGCATCAAGGAAATTAACTGTAGAAAACAGGTGAAACAAAGTTTTTTTTTTCCTCCCTGAACCTGAGCTGTGATTTCACCATTTCATCATGATTTTACCAGTGATCATTTGATGTGAATGGATGATACAGGAAACTGGTTAAATTACTGGAGTGAAATTCTTTCTTTTGAATCATCAAACATTTTATCAACCCAAATGACATTGATATAGCATTTTCACACAGTACATTGTGTTCAAGACAATACATTGATTATCTAAAACATACACATCTCAAAACACAGTGGTTTGTAGGTTACTGCAGTGAAGTTATACTAAATAGTAGTTAAACACATTTCATACATACATACATACAAGCAGTGTTCTTAAAATGTTTTATTACTGACAACACCACCGACATCATCTAGTTCTTTTGGAAATTGTACTGCTAAAATTTAAATATACTTCATTGTTTGCTGTAGTCTTCTGCTCACACTTAACACTTTCAGTCATAACCATTTCTAGCCATAAAGCTTATGTGAAGTGAGTATGCTGGCATATAATAAATTTACCTCATTTGGCTGATAATATACAAAGACAATTAAATGGCTACTGCACATGGCATATGAATTCAGTAATGTATACTAAGTCACATATTTTATCCAAGACAAATAGTAAATACCATTTCAATTGCAATAAAGGAATTTTTTATGTTAGCCACAAAGACTCACACTGTGGGTATCAATAAATAAATTAAAACACATCTGTAAAATATTTAATAAAATTGTAGTTAGTATTTAAAACCAATATAGTGCTACCAACAACATTAATAATAAAGTATAGTCAAATGAAAACTAATATCCTGTCACATCTATGAAAACTCTTGTAACTTTTCTTTGAGTTGTCAAAACTTTATGACTTTTTCTTAAATTTGTTTATAGAGAACAAAAAAAGAAATATTGGCAAAATATTTACAAGTAAAGCAAAGCAAAGTAATAGATGTTGTACAACATAAGAAAACTATTTTGCTCTGAATTCTGACTGACACATGGGGCGCTTCTGATGGTTGTCTTTGAGAAACAACAACAGTAAAAAATAATTGAAGTAATAAAATGATTAGGAGAAGAATCGTAGAGTAAAACCCTAACAGAAGTATCACGTCCTACTACACATGTCTTAGTATCATGTGCTAACATTTGTTGTGGAAACCTCAGTAGGTGAACAGCATGTTTACTTAAAATCAACAAAGACCATTAAGAGCTCTATTTTTGTGCCGGTACAAGTGTAATTTCCTAGTGTAATTTGGCAAATCAGTCAGCTGCAGTTTTTATGGTAATAAATAACTGCACCTGCACTTTGCTGAGTAGGGTGTGTGACATTCAAAGTATGTTGGTGTAGTGGGATTTTTAAACCTACTGTTCTACTAAACTGCGTTTCTGTTACCCCTGTTTTGCTACTATGCAAAACTGATTTTCCTGCTCATGTACTGTCCCTTCAGTTAAAAACACAGTTTTGTGGATGCACTAATGCCACCACAATTCAACATAAATACGCTGCTGTACTAATAAATAAATAATACATTATTATATTCATAACATAAAATAATTTTATTTGTAAAAATAAATGGTAACACTTTCCAATATTGTTCAACAACTCATAGGTAACTATGCAGGAACTATGCAAGAATGAATGAGTAGTTGTTTAACACTAGTTATTGACTCAGAAATTAGGTTAGTAGACATTTACTATTAACTGGGCAGTGAAGATGAGATGAGATGAGATAATTATCTGAGTCTTAAGCAGTAATGACAGTTTTACATTTCTGCAGAACGACTAGCTAACTATGGCTCTTTTATAATAACTACTGATTAATTACTGATATATACTGATATCATATTGATCATCTTACCTTCATCCTGGAGATCTACTACCTAGATCTATTAAAAACCTCAACCTATTCCAATACCTGAGTACCTACAATGTAAATATTTATATGAGTTATAATATCCTCAGAGAAGCACAGGTTCATAGTGTTGTTTTTATTTAGCCAGTCAAGGTCTAAAGAGAAAAACTTACAAACATGTAATCAGTAGCAATCAGTAGCAATCAGTAACAAATTCTCCAATAACATACAAAATTTGTTTGTAATTTTTTAAATAAACATTAACATTAGCACAGTTTGCTCATATTGCACAAAACATATAAGCTAAAAAAATACTATTACTTTTTTAAACAAAGAAAATAATGAGAAGTATTTTATATTAAATTGTCACTGAAACTTCATTACTAATTACTGAAACATTACTTTCTTCTGTAGTTAATGTAGTTCAGTAGTTAATGAAGCTCTAGAACAGTATTGTAAAATGAAACATATTATTATATTATATTACTGATAATGGTATCTTTGTCCCCTTGCATATTTTTGACTATCATGTCTTGAAAGTCACCAAAATTAGGTCTTATTTTTTAGACTCGCACTATGATTATGATAATAGTGGCCTAACTGTCATGAACCTACAAACAGCAAAAGCCAACATAATGCCATTATAATATTGAAAGTAAATCAGTTAATGGTTTGGTCAAACAGGTATTGAACACATGTAAGCTTTGAAATTGATTTAGGGCATAAAGACAGCAGGAGTAAAAACAAGCAACAGGTTTTTTTTTTTTTTTGTCTTGACAGAACTCAGCACATTGAAAGTACCTCTCACCGTTCTTTTTTTCCTCTCTCCCTCTCTCCCTTTTCTGCTTCACAGTGGTAGAGTAATTGACTATTGGAAAACCTTGGCTCTCAAAGTCAGAGGATAATATATCAGTCAATAACCCTAAAGAAAACCATTAAAGCAGGGCAATGTTGGCCTATCGCAGGAAAGAAAAACAAAGTTCAGGCTTCTGTAATCTTTTTAAAATGATCAATAAATCAGATTAAAGTTTGGTGGTTTGAGGGCACTAAATAAAGCTCTATATCTACCTGCACCTTTAGTATTTCTAAAATCTTCTAGTATGCTATACATGTGCGCGTGTCTATTTATGGGTGGGTGTTTTTGTGGTTTTGTATTACCTGAAGTATTTCAGATAAAGGCTCTTGACCCTCATCATTCATGGCTTAGCATACACTAGCCCATTAATTCGAACACTTCCGGCCCTTGGTCCCCTATCATAAATTACTCATGACAAAACAAACTATAGCAAGCATATGCACACAGAGTAGCTTTCCTTGTTCCTGCATAAGCACAAGATTAAACTTCAATTATTCATGGTGGAGGTTGAGGAAATAAAACAATATCAATCCAAACCAATATTTTTGCCTTGCATATAACTTATTGAATCGGTTATTTAAAAATGTTTTTTAAATGGCAAATGTGCACTTATATAGTGCTTTTATCCAAAGTGCTTTACACTGTGTCCCATTCACCCATACTCCAATGGTAGCAGAGCTACCTTGCCAATCCAATATTTTCGAAGTTTACTGTATATGTATATATAATTCTTCTTTGCAACAAACACTTTGCCTTCATCTTTGTGCAACCGTCTTTATACTCTGTGCTGAGTAATTAAGTTTTCTCATTAGTGGGAGATGTGGGAGTGTCTTTGGTTTGTAACGGAATGAAAGAGGAGGTCATTTTTCCTGCTGCAGGCTCCAACATCAGACACCAGCACTCCGTCAGCCGCCATTCTGATGAAATTAACGCCGCTCTTCACCCATCTTCCAGCACTAAGCAGATTAGAGCACTTCAGGGACATTATTTGGATTGTTTATCACTTCACACACCAATTGAAATGAAATGGATTTTATGGCAGATAGGATTTCCCCCAAGAACTCGAACTAGATCAGTTCGGAGTTTCTCTGCCCTCGGACTATGGTCCATTCTCACTCACTTTGTGTGTGTGTGTGTGTGTGAGTGAGCATGCTTTCATGGTAAATAGTTTAGGCTTAGCTAGATAAAATGACCTCTGCATGAAGGTGGTAAATAGAAAGCAGTGTTTAAAGTGAAAATTATTATAAAAATGACTAAAATCATCTTTGAGTGACCTGCTCTTAATTGAAAAATAATGAGAGCCACTCATTGACTAAATGGACTCAGTGAATGTTTTGAAGCTTAGAAAAAAAAGAAAATAGAGAGGCAGCATAAAGATATTTCTCTGTTACAAATGTATGATACAGAATACACTGCTCACTCATGACTCACACTCCTGGCTTTATTTCGTCTGGTTGTGACAAGTGATTCATTCATCTGCTATTTATCTTAGCACCCTCTAAAACTGAATTAAATTCCTTTCATTTTATAACCTCTTTCTATAAGCTTGAAAGCTGACAAAAGTTTGTTTTGTGATTGCTTGATTTGAACCAAACTGTGTAATATAGAGTTTTTCAGAATCTTTGCTCAAATGACCACTACTTTTAATTTGGTCATGGCAAATTAAAAGTTTTCCCCTCCATTATGTCGCTGCCTGACTGGCTAAGGATTACACACTCATTTGTGTTTATTTGTGCTTCACTGAACATTTAATGTCACAAGCCAGAAGTACTTAGACATACAGTGCCCTCAATTAGTACTGACCCCTTGGTAAATATGAGCAAAGAAGGTTGTGAAAAAGTTTCTTTATTGTTTAACCTTTTGATCTTTTTGTTATTTAACAAATATTGGTGTGAATGTTTTGAAAAGAAAATCAAAAAGTTAAACAGTAAACACAAATTTTCACAGCCTTCTTTGTCATATTTAAAAAGGGTGCTAATACTAGTGGAGGGCAGTGTATATGACTTGCAATTTACTAGCCTTAAACATCTGAATAGGCATTCTCTTATGAGAAACTATTGATGAATTGCAAGTGACATCACCTATACCAGAAAACAGAAAACAATCATCCAGCTCATCATGCAACTTAGCTATTGGAATATATATATATATAAATGTCTGTTTCCTTTGTGATGCAGAAACAAATGCAAGAGTAGAGTAAAAGGAGCCCAGTCAAGCATCAGTTGACAGGTAGTTAACAGGAAGACAAAATAGCCAAAACTCTAAAAGGGAGCTTGTAAGAAGTCCCTTTTTACTGCATATTGAGTATCACTGTTCTTTTGCCAGTTTGGGAGAAATTCCTCGTCTGGTGTTTTTGTTTCATGAGAACACAAATGTTAATCAGTTATAATCTCACAGTTTTAACCTACCATAACTGCATATTTCTTGATGGACACAAATATATGATATACACTACAAGCAACACAAATGTGCCATGATCTTTTACAGTCAGCTACAGAGGTAGGCTATTTCTATTTCCTCATAATTTGCACATCATCAATTCTCACTGGGGACTGAGCCAGCCCAAAGAGTTAAACTCTAGAATTGGTCATCACTCTATTTAGTTTGAGATCTTCATCCTGGGCAATCCCATGTGACTTGTGTGTACAACATTATAATTCTCCCAATTGGGCAAAGGAAGCTCTATTTCTGCTTACTCCTATCACATCTGAATCTACCCATACTCCTGGCTAGGTTTTCTGGCCTTCCACCTCATTTCTTTTCAAACCACGAGTCCAAGCGATAATCTCCATGTTTCAGCATTTCAGTCAGCCTAAAGTCCATGTGAAACTTTTATTTTTTATTTATTTATTTATTTATGTACAATTTTTATAATATTATTACTAAGCTTATGGTTAGCACATTTGCCTCACACCTCCAGAGTTGGGGGTTCAATTCCCACCGTGGCCCTGTGTGTGCGGAGTTTGCATGTTCTCCCCGTGCTGCAGGGGTTTCCTCCGGGTACTCCGGTTTCCTCCCC
>JAOUWY010000071.1:17618426-17634371 GCA_025728095.1 Prietella phreatophila | reverse complement strand
ATAAACCCATACACATACACACGCACACACACACACACACACACACAAACCCATACACATACACACACACACACACACACACACACAAACCCAAACACAAACAAACACACACACAAACACACACACACACCAACACACACACACACACACAAACCCATACACATACATACACACACACATACACACACACACACCCACACACACAAACACACACACCGATACACATACACCCATATACACACACGCACACACAATTACTCATGCTCTCACTCTCTCTCGATTTGGATAACAATTTAATAAATAAACATTAATAAATGTAAATGTTGATATCATTTGTGATAGTAACATGTGATTATAATCAGTGTTTTTGTTCATCTGTGGTGTGGTTTTAGCTCTGAGCATTAGCATTAGCATTAGCTATGTTTAGTAAAGTTCAGTGTATATTATAATCAGGGGAGCGCTTCACTCCGTTCTCTCATGAGCTCCTGTCTCTCATTTTATTTTTTTATTTCCTCATGCGGGGGTTTTTTCAGGGTCGCACGCCGTTAATAGTGGAATAGCGATTCATCATTTAATTATGATCTGACAAACGCTCACACCCCTCCCTCTCCCCTTCCCCGTTTCCCAGCATCCTCCTGCGTTATAATTCGCGATGGTGCTGAACTGTCACGCGTTCCCCCGGGATTAATTCGAGCTGTCTGTCTGTGCGGCGTGAGCGCGACACTGTCAATGATCACGGCGCGTGACACTTCCTGCGAGCTGCACATGCTCACTCACGCCTGTTTACTCCCCCCACCTCCTCCTCCACCTCCACCACCTCATGCCGCTCTATTGTTCCCCCAGTTCTCGCTAGGCATTCATATAAAACCTCTCACATGAACACTTTCATCTCAAACAGTAGGAGAGTTTACAATAAATAGATAATTATCTCCAAATTTATTATTATTATTATGATTATTATTGTATTATTGTATCAGTAATGAGGAACAATAGTGATCAGTAATTTGTAATTGGGTACGATGACGATCGGTGATTAGTCGTTGGGAGCAATGACGATCGGTGATTGGTCGATGGGAACAATGGCGATTGGTCGTTGGGAGCAATGGCGATCGGTGATTGGTCGTTGGGAGCAATGACGATCGGTGATTGGTCGATGGGAACAATGGCGATCGGTGATTGGTCTTTGGGAGCAATGACGATCGGTGATTGGTCGATGGGAACAATGGCGATCGGTGATTGGTCATTGGGAGCAATGACGATCGGTGATTGGTCGATGGGAACAATGGCGATCGGTGATTGGTCATTGGGAACAATGGCGATCGGTGATTGGTCGTTGGGAGCAATGACGATCGGTGATTGGTCATTGGGAGCAATAACAATTGGTGATTGGTTGATGGGAACAATGGCGATCGGTGATTGGTCTTTGGGAGCAATGACGATCGGTGATTGGTTGTTGGGAACAATGGCGATCGGTGATTGGTCATTGGGAACAATGGCGATCGGTGATTGGTCGTTGGGAACGATGACGATTGGTGAACACTAGTGATCGGTAATTAGTAATTGGCAACAATAGTAATAGGTGATGGATAATTAAGATCAGTGGTGTTTGGTCATTGGTAATAATGGTGATCAGTCTTTGGCTTTAGACGCTGTTGGTGGACCATGATTTATAATTTAAACGCAACGTGTTGATCTGACCCAATTATTCAAGGATCTGTTAAAGGCTCATATTAAATCAAGGAAACACGTTATAGTGCTTATCAACTCCATGTCATGTTTCTGCTAGCTACCACTGTTATCTTGGCATCAACTCAAGAGGAAGCTGCAGAACTAAAGAGTGTTTTTGTACAAATGGTGTTACTGAGAAGTGAATATTTAGATGATGATAAATTGGAGGCTATCCATTGCTGGTTTGCTAAATTTGCCTTGTAGCTTTAGAGCACAACTAAAGAAACAAACTTCGTACCCCAAATAAAATGTCTCAGCTAACTACACTGGAGGTTAAAGTTTAAGACTATCAAAATATAGACATAAATACAGCCATTATTAATACTTAAGAATTAACCTTAATAATTAACAAAACCATCAGTAAAGCAGTAGCTACCTAGGAAGTTAGCAGAAGTGCTTCCAGACTTCAGATCCAGCTTCTTCACATCAGTGTTCAGTCATTAACAGATAATACAAGAGAATAAAACGAGCTCCTTATATCAGGCGTTTTCATACAGTCAGAAACATCTTTCGTGTCATAACTCAGCAAATGATGTGGATCCACATACTGAGCTTTTACATAAACCAAAACCATCACCACTGGTCAGGGAGAAATATGGAGACATAGTTAACATGGAGACATCTATTCTCACAAATCAGACACTGTCACAAAAGACATTACAATCAAGAACTAGAACATACAACTAAACAAAGCCCATGAAAACTCACTAAAGTTTACATAAGATTAAATACTGCACCTAGAAACAAGGAACCAATCCTCACAGACAGGAAGTAATGATCAAAAAAGGAACACTCAATCTGCAGGAAGTGTGAGGGTTAACAAGAGCAAAAAACAAAAAACAAAAAATAATAATAATAAACTTTATTTTATAAAGCGCCTTTAAAGCAGCTTCTCAAAGCGCTGTAAACAAAATCACAAATCACAGAAAAATAAAACAGATAAAAGTTAATTAAAACAAAGACAACATTAATAATAAAAAATATAAAACAATCAAAAAAGACATCTAAAAAGATATCAGGAATCAGGAATAAGGGGTATTTTAAATAAATACAGTGGGGGAAATGAGTATTGGACACGTCTATATGTTTGTCAGTAGATATATTTCCAATGAGGTTATTCAGTTGAAATTTTCACCAGAGATCAGTATTAACTCAAGAAATCCAGAAATATAAAGAATTTGTTACGACACAGCGAGATCAGCGCAGCGGCTCACTACGTGTAGTCCCGCTCAGAGACATGGCGGAGGAGGACTACCTTCCCAGTCATACATGAGTTCGTTTTCACCGGAGTTCTAATTGATAATACCTGCAGACACCTTAGGATATAAGGACCTCCCTAGCATTAGCCGCTTGTGAAGTATATGCTCAGCAGAATCGTCTCTGTTTGTTTACTAAGCCTTGTTTTCTAATAAGTGTTTTCCCCGGTTTCTCGACTTCACGCTCATCTTTCTTTACACCTCTATCCTACGACCCAGACTCACTGCTCACCTGATTCGAGTGTTGCTTTGTTTTCATTCCCGCGTCATCTCCCAACACGCCTGCGCTTCTCTCCGCCAACGTATCATGACAGAATACTTCACCGTAACATAGAGGCATCGGGCGCCTCGGAATTGGAACGTATCATTGCGGAACGAGACCACACGATAGCAGTGTGCTATGTTGAGATCTCCGCATTGCGTACCGAAATCCTGCGGCTGAACACTTCCGCATCTTTCAACGCCACACCCCCGGCTCATGCGTCACCAACGCCGACCGCTCCACATGTTCAGCTGACACCAGCGGCGCACAACCCCCCGCTGCCTACACGGGAAAGATACGCCGGAACTATGCAAAGGCTTCCTGTTACAATGTGCTCTATTTTTCGAGAGTCACTCTGAGATGCCAGAGGTTCGTAAATTGACCCCGTTTATGGAATTGCTCTCCAGAACAGCCCTGGCGTGGGCCACAGTGGAGTGGGAGCGAGGAGGCGGTGTCAGACCCTCATTACAAGACTTCGATTCATTACAAGGCGCGATTCCAGCGTGCCTTTGACCAGTCTCCTGACGGCTGGGAGACTGGTGATGAGCTCTTGGAACTCCAACAGGGCTCTCGTAGTGCAAGAGAATACGCGCTGGAATTTCGCTGAATTTGCACTGCCCGCAGTGGCTTGAACGAACCACCCCTTAAAAGTGCTTTAAGGATCCGGAGCTCCTGCAAGAGTTGGCATGTCGGGGTAAACAACTAACATTTGATGACCTCGTGGATCTTACTATATGGCTGGACCGTCTGCGCCTTACCAACCGTCCCCTACTGCACGGCTTTCTGACAGCTGAACTGGGTGCAGTGAGTAAAACCATGCAGCTCGGAGGGGCATGGACTAGCGAGGAGGAGAGGGAGAGAAGACGTAATGAAGCCGAGACGCCGAGGTAACGGGAGGTGCATTGACAACCCACCGCGTCAGGACCGGGTGAGTCCTAAACAGTCATGTACATCCCATGTATTCTCTGTACCAGTAGTGATAGGACATTCAGGCCGTTCTTTTGTTCTTTCAGCACTCATTGACTCCGGGGCATGGGAGAACTTCATAGATGAGAAGACGGCACAGGATCTCGGCCTTCCCATTTGTCCCCTCCTCTGTCCTCGTTAGCTCCAGTCCATAGACGGGTTGCCTATAGGGGAGGGTGTAATATCTCAGCACGCACCCCGTCTGCTTACAAGTTAGCGCCTTTCACCACAAAACTCTGGTCCTTTACCTCACGGTCTCCACCAGACACCCCGTAATACTCGGACTCCCCTGGCTAGAACAGCACAATCCCCAAATTGGACGGACAAGCAACTCACCCAATGGTCCCTGTATTGCTTGCGTAATTGATTAAAGGGTCCCACGGTCCCCTTGGCCACCATGATGGTGGAGAGCCCCTGGCACCCGTCCCGGTTAAAATTCCCCCCGAGTACTACGACCTCCAGGAGGTATTTAGCAAGGAGAGGGCCAGTTGTCTCCCACCTCACAGACCTTACGACTGTGCCATTGACCTCCTTCCCGGGGCCAGTCTACCTCGTGGCCATGTTTACCCGCTCTCCCAAGCGGAGCAGCAGGCCATGGAGGAGTACATTCAGGGGGCTCTCCGGCAGGGGTACATCCAACCGTCCACATCCCCTGTGTCTGCCGGGTTCTTCTTTGTGGAGAAAAAGGGAGGGGGCCTCCAACCATGCATTGATTATCGGGCCCTCATCAAGTGACAGTTAAGTACCATTATCCACTGCCTCTTGTTCCCTCAGCCTTGGAGCAGTTATGGTCTGCCACCTTCTTCACTAAGCTGGACCTCCACAGTGCTTATAAGTTAGTTCATATCAGGGAGGGAGACGAGTGGAAAATGGCTTTCAGCACCACCTCTGGACATTATAAGAACCTGATCATGCCGTATGGTCTCGCTAATGCCCCCTCCCTGTTCCAGAACCTGATCAACGATGCTCTGAGAGACATGCAAGAAACGTACGTTATAGCCTACATCGACGACATTCTGATTTATTTGACCTCCCTGGAGGAACATGTCCAGCATGTCCTGCTTGTACTGCATGCCTCCTGCAGTACCAGCATTACATAAAGGCAGAGAAGTGCGAATTCCATCAGCACACGATCTCTTTCCTGGGATATATCATTAGCCCAAGGTGAGTCGCCATGGACCAGCGTAAGATTCAGGCGGTTGTGGAGTGGCCCACTCCTCGAACTATCAGAGAGTTGCAGTGCTTCTTTGGCTTTGCAAACTTTTACAGAAGATTCATTAGAGACTTCAGTAGCGCAACCCCTGACCTCGCTCCTGAGAGGTAAGCCCAGGCGACTGCTGTGGACCCTTGTTGCCCAGGAGGCTCTGGAGAGACATAAGCAGACTTTCACCACGGCTCCCATTCTCAGACACCCGGATCCCTCCAGGGTCATGGAGGTCGACGTGTCGGAGGTAGGAGTGGGAGCAATTCTATCACAAAGGTTTGGTGAGAGTCCCAAGCTACACCCCGTGGCCTTTTTTTCATGAAAGCTGTCGCCAGCAGAGCACAACTATGATGTAGGTAACCGTGAACTTCTGCCCATTAAGCTAGCCCTAGAGGAGTGGAGACACCGGTTTGGTCGTAGACCGGTTTTTGAAGTCCCTGCGCATAATTCCACTACCAGCCATCCCATGTGCCTTCACCATGGCTCCTGTTTCAACACATTTTTCGTTACTTTGGCATCCCTGAGGGGTTTGTGAATGACAGGGGCCACAGTTCATATCACGGGTTTGGGCCAGCTTTATGAGGAAGATGGGGGTGGCTGTTAATGTCACTTCCGGTTACCACCCCCAGGCTAACGGACAGGCAGAAAGGGCCAATCAGGAGGTCAAACGGTTTCTTAGGACCTACTGTTTTGCCAACCCAGGGGACTGGAGTCAGTACCTACCGTGGGCGGAATATGTCCAGAACTCGCTACGTCATTCCGCCACCCAGCTCACCCAGTTCCAGTGTGTCTTGGGTTACCAACCGCCTTTATTCCCCTGGAACGCTTCTCACACGGACTCGCCAGCAGTGAATGAGTGGTTCCGCTGAAGTGAACAGGTCTGGGAGCGTGCCCATCAACAGCTGGTACAGGTGTCTCACATAGCTAAACGAAAGGCCGACTGGTGCCGGAGGGTTCACCCTAATTATCGACCCAGGGACAGGGCGTGGCTCTCCACAAGAGATTTGAGACCCCTCACGGGCACGAAACTCCAACCAAAATATATCGGGTCCTTCCGAATTCTGAGGCAAATTAATGAGGTCACGCATCGTCTGGACCTTCTGAGACACAGTCACATCGCCTCATCCTTCCACATCTCACTTCTCAAACCTGCGATCTTGGGCCCTTTGGCCACAGCAGTGCCGGAGGGTTCCCCACCGGAACTGCTAGAGATAGAGGGCCGACCAGCTTACCGTGTCTGCGAGATTCTAGACTCCAGACGAAGGAGGGGAGGACTTCAGTATCTGGTAGATTGGGAGGGTTACAGACCAGAGGAACAATGCTAGGTCCCAGCCTGAGACATTCTGGACGCAGGTCTGCGTAAGGACTTCCATGTGGCTCATCCAGACAAACCGGCCTCCCGCAGGAGGGGAAGGCCTCTGGGAACTTTGGCTCCCAGAGTGAGCCCTTTGGGGGGCTCTGTTACGACATGGCGAGATCAGCGTGGCAGCTCACTACGTGTAGTCCCGCCCAGGGACATGGCGGAGGAGGACTACACTTCCCAGTCATACCCACGCTTGAGTTCGCCGGAGTTCTAATTGATATCACCTGAGACGCCTTATATAAAGGCCTCCCTAGCATTAGCCGCTTGCTAAGTATATGCTCAGCAGCCTCGTCTCTGTTTGTTTACTAAGCCTTTTTCTTATAAGTGTTTAACCCGTTTCTCAACTTCATGCTCGGCTATCTCTACGCTTTAGCCTATGACCCAGATACATTGCTTACATGTTTAGTACTGTTTCAAGTCTTGCTTTGTTTTCATTCCAACGTCATCTCTCCGCACGACCGCACTTGTCTCCAGGCTGAATGCGGGGAAGTCTGCGGAGGTGGGGATGATATAGCGACGCTCTCGGGGAGTGTCGGGGATTCCCGGAAGAAGCCGTGGGTGTTCCCGTGCCGTCGTTCAGCGTTGAGCGTCGTTTCAGCTGCTGTCATCCTTGTCCGTGCCAATACCTTTAGGGAAACAGACGAGAGAGAGAGAAAGTGGGTAGCGATAATTTTGAAGCCGTATCTGTGGATGGAATACCTTTTTTTAACCCAACGAATGCGCACAGTGTTGGTGAGTTGGTACTCATCCTCGCATGGGTGGAAGGGCGTCCTTTTATAGCCTTCTTCCAGTGTCGGAGTGGTGGGATACTCCCAACTGATTCTCCATTCACCGGACGATGTGGTGTTGGCGGTTTCTGCCTCGCCGTGATGGCCCTTCCGGTTGGTGTTGGGTCCGGCGCAAAGTAGACATCCTCGCGCCGGTGCGGCAGTCGGGGAAGGAGCAATTTTCTTTCCGTGTGGGTCGAGTGTTGGTCCGTTGCCACAGCTTCGTAACAGATGTCATTTGTCATCACGTCCTTACCTGATTGTTCAGGATTGTCTGATGACTGCTATACTAATGTGACTTGTTTTGTGTAAACTGTTTTACGTTCAGTACTTATTTGAGGCTTGTCATATAATAGTAAATTTGATGATCTAAAGTTTCAAAAAAGGTGGATGTAATATTATCAGCACATGTGTTTGTTGCTTTGCATATTGAATGCTGATTGGTTGTTGGTCAACTTCAGTGAACAGTAGTGATTAGATACATATCTGTGTGCTCTGCGTTTTCTTGGCAAGACACTATTTTTGAGTGACTATACAAGAACAATACAAGAGGGTTATGAATAATATAATTATTTAGATTACACATACTTATATAATACACATACTTCTTATTATTCAAAAAATCACCACAGACTATTTGTATTGAACAGAACCAATTGACAGAACCAATTATACAGTAAAGAATTCCCAAACAAAAAAAAAAACCAAAAAAAACAAAACAAAAACAAAACAAAACAAAAAAAAAACTTTACTATTGTGAGATTTCTGGTGACTGCTGTGCAAATGCAGTTGGTATGATGACATATTGATTATAATAGGTGTTGATTTGCTGACTGGAGCTCCCAACCATGTGGCAGAAACAGCACATATTTGGCACATACTTGCTTAAAAAGGTGAAGCTTGTCTAGGTCATCAAATGTATTAGGGAGTAGCAAAAGCATGTGCATCCAGGAATATATCCTATTTAAATTCACTTTATATGTAGGAATATACACAATGATACTTCTAGCCATGAGCATTAGATAAAAATAAAATCAGTTGAATGTTTGGATGATGATATCTGTACATGACAGCAATAACTCCTCTGCAGCCAACTAACACCTGCATGATAAAATCAATGCAAATGCCATCAAACGTCAACTGTGCAGTCAGGAAAATTGGATATTTGTGTACAAGCACTGAATTAAAACAAAAACAGTGAAAGGGTGAAAAAAACATTAACTTGATCATAAGACATCATCAAATATATTGTAATACACTGTAGATATATAGCAGATCATTAGAACTTTTAAGAATTTCTAATTTTATTAGAAAAAAAACAAAAAACTTTAACTAATTAGGTATACTATATGTTATAATATAGCATGGCAGTTATTGCATTACCTGTATTTTCCCTCTTGCTTACGTTAAATTTCACATGCACAGAGGAGATCTTATAATGTGCTTCCATGCATGAAAAACTGAAAAGCCTGAGACAATGTGAAAATCTTAATCTCCACTCTCTCTACCAGTTATAATTACCATGCTCTTTGCAGACATCTTACAGCATTAACACACAAACTCCTTGTCCATATTCTTGGTCCTGACTTGAGACATGTGGCTGCAGAGGGAAAACACGATTAACCTCTTATACTGTGGTTCACAACCCTGAATTGAGCAGTTCCCTGCTCCCATCTGATCACACCATTACTAGTAAACACACAAAAACAGTATTTCATCTGGCTAAAATACAGCACAAACAACAACATTATCACATTGGGTTGCTTCCGCTGCATGTATTTTTACTACCTGATCTGTGTTCTATGTGTATATTGCTCTCCAACCTGTCAAAAATGTTATGAACTCAAAAAGCATTTTCTTGTGATTGGACCTGTTATGGACCTCCTGAGTGTTCCAACAGAAAAGTGATAGCCATGTCATCAGGAAATTGTGACCATGTATCAGCCATCCATGGCTGGGAGTACAAGAGAAGAAAATTGGCCATGCTCTTTGGGTATGTAGAATGGTGCTACACTCTCCCCTGTCTAAGTGATTCTAAACAGTCTTGGGTGTCTACAAGTTTATGTATGCAGAAAAGGGCAGATAGTGTTTTCCTCTAAGTATTTTCAGCTATGAAGCATAAGCAGCAGTTTGAAAAGATGCATTTGGCTGGCTTCTCTAGACTTGAATGAAACACATGCTAGGCTTTACTCTTGCTGGTTGGTAGCTGGTGCACAACAGGGTGCTGGCTAGTAGGTGGGAATTGGCATAATGTCAAAATTGGGAGAAAATTGATTATATGTGATAATACAAGAAAAGGATCTGCAATCATGAGTCAACATTGGCAAAAATTGCCACTGCAGAGTTCATTAAGAGCCACTTATGCATGTGTGTGAATGAGGCCACATAGGTGTGGGTCAATTTTTGAAGAGTAAAAGCATGTTAAGAGGATGAGACCTCAGAAGTCTGACTACTGTGATGAGAGGCAATAGATTAAAGGCTTATCAGGTATGGATCCTGTAAAATAAGTGGCCACAGCATGAGCGCTCCACTCACATCTTTAATTTCCTTCACAGTAGGATGCTAACATGTGGAATATGAGATGAAAGCAAAGACAGTCCCAAGACTGGTATTCTTAGATTTGTACATGTGGATTACCCTCATCAAATCAGACCACAGATTTAAAAAACAGCTTTTACATTATAAATGTTCAGTGCAGTGCAAAACATGACTTATATACACAAGTTCTCATTAAACCCAAACATGAATCAGGTGCAGACAGTCATATAATGTGATGCAGTGGCTGGTTGGAGTCGTAGCTTCGAGTTTGTTACAGTATATCCATAACAGAGGACATTGTACCCCTTCTAATCTCATAGAGAAGTTCTCCACGAGGAAGGAGGGGAGGAGAGTAGAATAAATGGGCAGGTGGAGCCACATCCTCAAACAATCAAGGAATCACAACGATGTCCTCAGTGAAGTAGGAAGTAGGAGCGACGTCCGAAGAGGAGCCTGGCATAGTGATGTCTGAGGCAGAGAAGGGAGGTACAGTGCTCTCAGCTAAACAAGGAGACTGAGCAACATCCTCAGTCAAGCAGGGCAGCTGAGCAGCATTGGTGTCAAACAGGCAGGCTGAGAGGAATCCTCAATAGATGAGGGAAGCAAAGTGACATCCTTAAACGAGCCAGGAAGTGGAGTGACATCCTCAGCAGGCCAGGGAGGCAGAGCGACCAAGGTGGGGCAGGGAGGGTAGCAGATTGTTTCAGCCTGGTTGGAAGGCCCTTTCTTCATATACTTTCTTAGGAAGTACATCATTATGAGGCATTCCTGAGTGGCTTTAATCAGGGATCCTCTCCTATTTTTCTCCCACCTCATCCAATTCTCCTCCAACAGGGCCTCCTTGACACTGAAAAAATTGGTTGCATTAATTTGATATGATCTTGCATTCTGTCAGGTACAGCAAGTGCAGATGGATTCAAGTGTAGATTAAAGTTTGATGGAACAAACAAGTTATAAAACAAGTGCTATGAACATGTGGCAGAGATACCAGGCCTAAGGAATACAACCATGAGCCAATAACAAAAGACAAAAAAGAGTAATGTGACACAGAAGACAAATGCAAGACAACCAGTGCAGTGCAAAACGTGACTTACATACTAGTGCTCATAAAACTCAAAAGTGAATCAGGTGCAGACAGTCATGTAACATGGTGCAGTGGCTGATGGGAATTGTAGTTTATGGTTTGTTCCGGTATATACATAACAATTACACAAATGAGGTTCTCAGTGAGTGGTGCTCTAAACTATCCCTGTAATTAGCGTGGCTGTGACTGAGTTATTCCAGTCAAATTATGAGGTTATTGTATGTCATACATATTACAAATACTCATCATCTATGCTAAAACCATTTTAAGCTTGCTCCTTTGTTAAGAATACTGAATTGCAGAGTTTTGACCTGATGCATAGAATTGCTATAGGGCTCTTCTAATATTGTTGCATACTTATGGTTGTCAGCCTCAGGATAATTACATTTAAAATGATTCAGCATACTAATGTGGTATCATTCACACAAATCACAGCAGGGGAAAAAAATCTTACTGAAAAGGGAAAACATTTATTCAATGCTTCATCTCCTGATAAATGCTCACTAACTCTCTGCGCCTCTGGTGCCCATTTATATTGTTTCATTATTTCATTATTTATTTCGTAGTTAAGTCTGCAGAATTTGGCTACAGGTGATAAAGGAACAAACTTCTGAACTCTGCAGAATTCATTAGTTATGAATGGGAGTTGAGAAGGCTACCTGATACGATTAAGATTTCCTCAATTGTCTGTTTCTTTATCACAAAGTACAACTTGGACAACTACTGGGATGTGCAACTAAGCCCAAACAAAGATAACACAGGCAACTATGATAAATAACCCATAGTGGCTTTTTCATACTCCTCTGCAGCTGAGTCATGCACCTTCTCCTGTGCTTTCACCCACACACTGAAATCATCAGTGTTAAATGTAACACCAGTCATTTGTGACTAGTATGACTATGCAACGCTCATCTAAGGCCAGTTTAAACTGTGGGTGTAAAATTAAAAAGATAGTTATGTCACAATGACTACAATTGATGATGAATTAAAGCTGAAAATCACCTTGTTTATGAAACTTCTTATTAAAAATATTAATGACTCACCCTACAACACTTAAATTTTTCTGAATTTATATACCAATTTTTTTTTGTGCTTTGTTCATAAAGGACACACACTAACAACCTTATTTGTTGTTAGCTATACAACCTGTTATTCATGCTGAATTGGTATTGTCAACCTAGGAAGGCAGCACCATTATTTAATTAGGTTATTATTTCCTTTGGGCATTCCTAAGGCTGAGGATTTTATTGTTCCTTTGGTGACCTGAACAACATTGTGTCCTTCACTGACTCATTGACACACCTAGGGCGAGGGGCAAGCAGTAGATTAGAGATAAATGACTTCATTAAATGTAGCTCACACTGAGCTGAAATCATCTGCATATCCCCATTGTGCCACAGGAGATTATGAACTTCATAAAGCAAGATGTTTTAGCAATACATTACCTGTTCATAACAACACACAAGTACAGAGAATATACAGATTTAAATACACTGTGTAACCGTGAATAGAGAAGAGATATACAGTGGTGTGAAAAAAGTATTTGCCTGATTTCTTCTGTTTTTGTGTATATCTCATACTAAATTGTTTCAGAAATCAAAACAAAATCTAAGATAAAACAAAGGCATCCTGAGTAAACACAAAATACAGTTTTTAAACAATAATGTTATTTATTGAAGCAAAAAAAGTTACCCAGTACCAACTGGGCCTGTGTGAAAATGTATTTCCCCTGTTAGTAATTCCCCAAATCTATGAAACTGCATTCAAAATGTGGTTCAGCTGGACTAGACACAACCAGATCTAATTACAGCCAGCTCTGTGGTGAGGTGAAAACCACTGCTAACCCAGAAGAACATTAAGGCTTGTCTGAATTTTGCCAAAACACACAGTATTGATCCTCAAAATTTCTGGGAGAATGTTCTGTGGATTGATGAGTCGAAAGTGAAACTGTTTTTAAGACAGGACTCTTGTTACATCTGGCATAAATCAAACACAGAATTCCACAAAAAGAACATCATACCACAAGCATGTTGGTGGAAGTGTGATGATGTGGGGATGCTTTGCTGCTTCAGGGACTGGGAAACTTGCAATAATTAAGGGAAACATTAATTCTGCTCTCTATCAGAAAATTCTAAAGGAGAATGTCTGGTCTTCAGTCCATAAATTGAAACTCATGTGCAACTGGATTATGCAGCAAGACAATTATCCAAAGCATAGAAGTAAGTCCTGGTACTAGAAGTAAATGAAAAACTGATCTCCAGTTTTTGGAAGTGTTTGATCGCAGTTATTAGCACAACTATTGCATGATTTCTACCCTGAAAGTTCATAGGAGGACACAGGACAAGGGTGAGTGACTTAATATTGCCTGGCACACAGATTATCGCAGCTCAGACAACTATATTTGTCATAAATAACAATATATAAGTCTATTGTTGTCAGTTTAGGCCAAGTTTGTTTTTAGCTGACATTTGTGGAGTGCAAAACACCAAGTGTGTTTATTATTCCAAAGGTAATGACTCATATAATCTTGTATATACAGTATTCCGAATCATAGAAATAGACAAGCATATAATACTGAAACCAGAAACTGATGAAAGGGATATTATTTGGAAAGTCTCTAGTTTTCTTCAATAATGGAAAAACAGCACTTGGGAACTACATGCACAATCAACTGTTAAAGCACACAGGGCTTGATGCTTCATTCTAGTTTCTCACTGCCTGTTAAGGATGTAAAATTACTCTGATTGAACAGAATTTCAGTGGTAATTGTATAGAGCTCTTCTCTCGACCTTCTCTGTCAGGAGTGAAACAGGGGCCATCATTCATCTGTGCCATTACTGGCCTGCTTGCCGTGAATAATGCAATTTGTATCCTCCATGGAGTGCATCCAGAACAACAGCCACTCCAATAAACAAACAGCCCATCAGAGCAGAAATCCACTTAGAGGAATGGCCAGGCCAAACTTCAATATTTGAAGTAAATACACACTCAGGTGCTATGATTACACTTCAGTGAATTTAGTCCTTAGTTAACTGAGCACGACAAGATTGTGTTGCAGTCAGCATAGTTGTCAGGTTTGAGAAACGTCAAAGTCAGTCAGTGGCTGTTTTCTAATTGCATATTATTTTCTACAAGGCCAATGAGGTAAATCCTTATTAATTAAAATGTAGGTAAGGGATGATATTTAATTAGTAATTTATCTTTTGAATAATTTATTTTACAGATTCATTTATACTTCAACATTATAATTGATTCTTGGTCCAAGACAGAAAAGACTTTCCATGCTATTAATGCTACATGAGATATATATATATATATATGATAGAATGTAAGATAGATAGATAGAATATATATTGCCAAAAGTATGTGAACACCTAACCATCACACAAAGTTGGAATCACACACACACAACTGTTAGGATTGTCTTTGTATGCTGTAGCATTACAATTTCTCTTCACTGCAACTATGTGGGCTAGCCAAAATCTGTTCCAGTATGACAGTTCCTCTGTGCACAAAGGAAGGTCCATGAAGACATGGTTTGCCAAGGCTGATGTGGAAGAAAATTAGTGGCCTGCACAGAGCCCTGACTTCAACCCCACTGAACACTACTGGGATGAATTGGAATGCTGACTTCATGCCAGGCCTTCTGGCCTGACATCAATGCTTGGCTTCTTTAATGTTTTTGTGGTTGAATGAGTACAAATCCCTATAGCTAAATTCCAAAATCTAGTGGAAAGCCTTCCCAGAAGAGCAGAGGCAGTTATAGTAGCAATTCAGGCAAACAAAACCATATTAATGACCATAGTTTTTGGAATAGGATGTTCAACAAGCCAATATGGGTGTGATGGACAGCTGTCCACATACATTTGGCCACACAGTGTAAATTGATTGATTATGGTGGTGTTATTCAGATAAAAAAAAAATCAAGCATGCTCAATTTGTAAATCAAGTTGTGCTGAAGGTCTAATGTGCTTGGTTGCTCTAGGACAGCAGACAAGAAAAAAAAAAAAGAAATCATCTGGTGTTCCTCAGGAGAAGCTACAGGAAAAGAGGAAGATGCAGATAATCTGTGAGTGAGAGAGATAGAGAGAGAGCATATGTGTAAAAGGTACGTACTGGGAGCTCTCTGATTTGCCCTATCTCTTATCTACTCTGCTTAGCATTCCTTGAGCTGGGTTCATTATTCGGTTCTTGGCATGTGCCGTCAGTCCCTCCTGCATGGCCTTTTTATTCTTAGGCATCTCCTCTGGAGTGTGCTGAATGGTACTCACGCTCAGGTTGTGCTAAGGATTTCTCTAATTTTACTGCTACCATGTTAACAGTGGTGGAACATACTTCAGAGATTGCAAATGAAGGCTATGTGTATATATATACATGATTCTTAAGAAGTAAAAGCTTGATAGCTTTAAGATGTCAAGTCAGGAAGCAAAGACATTTACTCTTGTAGAATGCAATATTCAGATTGTAGGAGCAATGGAAGAGGATTAGTACTTCAGTCTTGCTACACCTGTCACTGCAGGCTTAGTGAAACATTTTTTTCTCCATAATCAAAACTTTGATGTGGAATGACAGTAGAAGGTTGTGGGCTGTTGAGACCTCATCTTCACAGAGCAGATCATTTTAGATTCATTCATAATGAAATATAAAGATGCCTTGCAGGAAGTACAAACAACACATGCATATACTTGTACATGCATATATTTGTACACACACACACACACACACACACACACACACACACACACACACACACACACACACACACACACACACACAC
>JAOUWY010000071.1:17589794-17601845 GCA_025728095.1 Prietella phreatophila | reverse complement strand
CAAAAGGGTTACCACATCAAGTTCAGAGCTCGAACAGACACCCCCCCCCCCCCTCCCTATTGATGGATCCTCTGCGGGGCAACATCTTCTAACTTTGAGGTTTATGTGTGATGTCAGGTGGCTGATGCCCATCTTCAGACCCTGCATACCTTCCTGTGCCCTGTGACCTTTCTGTGGTCCTGGAAGGTCTGTCAGGTGCCCCATTTGAGCCCATAGAGTCAGTCTCTGAGAAGCTTCTGACTCTAAAGGTAGCTTTTCTCCTGGCATTTCTCAAGTGAGTAGGAGATCTACAAGCTCTTGTGTTGCCCCATACTGCCTTGAATTTGCCCCTGGATTTTCCAATGCCTTCCTATATCTTAGGCTGGATTGTAATCATAAAGTGCCAGTGAGGATTCTCTGTATTTACATCCACCTCTCTGGCTCGTGCTGTAAGTCGGAGCAGATGCTGGTCTCCTTTGGCAGCGACAATAGAGGTAATGCTGTGCAGAAGCAGAGCATCTCTAATTGGATAGTGGAAGCCATCTCTATTGCTTATGAAGCATGTGTGGTCTCACTATGCCTCTGGGAATAAGGGCTCATTCCACTGGTGGGGTTGCCTCCTCAAAGGCTTTGTACAAAGTGGTAACCTTACAGCATGTGTGTGCTGCGGTGGGGTGGTCTCACACATTCATTTGATATTACAGGCTGATATGCATTCCACCCTGGGCTCGAGTGTCTTGCAGTAACCCTCAGGCTAAGATCTTTTTGAACAGGCCATACCCACAGTATCACCGAGTGGGTATTCCCGTTCCCACAGTGTGAAGCTCACGCAATGTTGAGTTCCCTTTGAAGGGAAACATCTGGGTTACGCATGTTCCCTGAGAAGGGAATGAGACATTATGTAGCTTTGTCATAATGGGGTATGCCTGTGAATCACATGTTTGTTTCAGATAATTGAGGCTGACGGCGTGGTTCACAGGTGCTGTTTTATATGACGCGATGCGCTTAATTGCCACGTCACCTGATCACGGCAGGCCTATAAATAGACATGATGTTACACAAGCTTCAGATGCCGGTCATGCTTGAAGGAGCTTCCCACAGCATGAAGCTCATGCAATGTCTCGTTCCCTTCTCAGTGAACAGGGTTACATGCGTAACCCAGATGTTTTTCTGAAAGTAATATACTTTGAAATCTCTACTTTAAAAAACAAAAACAAAAACATAAATGCATTTTACCAAAACAATGAGGAAATATTATATTATTCAAGCTAATTTATAACCATGCCTACCTGTAAATATCACATCAGTTAAGAGACCAGTTTAACAAATGCACTGGTAAATGCCTAACATTGTCTAAAACCTTGCTAGCTAAGTGTGCTTTCTGCACACACTGAAAGTGACACTAATCAGTTCAGTTTGTAATCAGATACAAACTATAAATGTCTATGATGTTCCTGCACTGTTGCAACACCAAAACAGAAAAGAGTGCTTACATACATTGTACAGATGACAACAGACAAAGTGAAAATTGAGTAAAAATGTACAACAGAATGTATTACACAGAATCAGTGATTATTTCCCCATACTGATGGAAAAGTGGATAGAAATCAGTTAAGTGAAAAGACAATGTGGAGGATTGTCTTGAAATGCTATGTGTGACTTTTACCTCAAGTAATGAGACAGAAACTGATGTGGATGGTGCTTTTATAAAAAGTGAGAACTCATTTCCCATTGTAAATGTATAATTGTTTAAAACTTCACAGTAATGTTGTTTTTTCCATAAGTTGATTGTTATAAATGTAGAGGTAGGTCGATTATTCAGACCTACAGTGGCAAGAAAAAGTATGAACCATTTGGAATTTCATGGTTTTCTGCATAAATTTGTCATGAAATGTGATCTGATCTTCATCTAAGTCAAGGGTATTGACAAATATAATGTGTCTAAAATAATAACACACAAAAAATGTTTGATCTTTCATGTCTTTACTGAGATCAACCAAAAAACCTCACAGTGCTTGTGGAAAAAGTAAGTGAACCCTTGAGTTAAGGACCTCAAAAAAGCTTGAGTCTCATTATGAAAATGAGTGTGGAGGTGTGGACTACAGCTACTTTGACTGATAAAAATCCCTCAAACTTTTGGAGGTTGCTCTGCACAAAAAGCACATGGTTATGTGAGCCAAACCTCGCCAAAAAGAGCTTTCAAAGGATCTACGACCAAGAATTGTTGACTTACATAAAGCTGGCAATCACAAAGTGATTTCAGAGACTTTAGAAATTCACCAGTCTACAGTTAGGCAAACATTTTACAAATGGAGACACTTTGGGACTATTGCTACTCTACCAAGAATTGGGTGCCTAGTCAAAATAACACCATGAGCATAACAAAGACTCATCACTGAGGTAAAGAAACAACCCCGAATGACAGCCAAAGATTTGAAGGCATCATTGGAGCTGTCTAACATCTCTGTTCATGAGTCTACAATACGTAAAACATTGAACAAGCAGGGCATCTATGGCAGGACACCACGAAAGAAGCCACTGCTTACTAAACATAACATTGCTGCAAGCCTGAAGTTTGCAAAAGAGCACATTGACACTCCACAGCAGTATTGGCAAATGTTTTGTGGACTGATGAAAGTAGGATTTAACTATTTGGAAAAACCACACAGCATTACATCTGGCGTAGAAAGGGCACGGCATTTTATTATGAAAACATAATCCCAACCATAAAGTATGGTGAGGAAACACCATGATTTGGGTTTCCTTTGCTGCATGAGGGCCTTGCAATCATTAAGGGGAAGGTGAAATCCTAAGTATATCAGACAATTCTTCAGGATAATGAGAGAATATCTATACGTCAGCTGAAACCGTGTAGAAGTTGGGTGATGGAATAGGACAACGACCCAAAACACCGGAGCAAGTCCACAACAGCATGGCTTCAGAAAAACAAAATCCACCTTTTGGCGTGTCCAAGTCAGAGCCCAGATCTCAACCCAATAGAGATGCTATGGAATGACTTGAAGAGAGCCACACATGAGACGTCCAAAGATTATGACAGAGCTAAAGCAGTTCTGCCAGGAAGAATGGACTAAAATTCCTCCTGAATGATGTACAGGTCTGAGCCACAGCTACAGGAAGCGCCTGGTTGAGGTTATTGCTTCCAAGGTGGTGTCAACCAGTTATTGATTCTAAGGGTTCACTTACTTTTTCCACTGCCATTTTGAATGCTGAATGAGTGTGTTCAATAAAGACATGAAAGATCAGAATTCATTTTATGTTATTATTTTAGGCACATAATGTTTGTCAATACCCCTGACTTAGATGAAGATCAGATCACATCTTATGACAAATTTATGCAGAAAACAAAAGGTTCACATACCTTTTCTTGCCACTGTATATACATTATATGGTAGCGAATGCTCATGATTTGATCATGTGAAGGGTTTTCCCAGGCCACCACACATACAGACAATGAACAACTGCATATATTACCAAATCATATTAGTCATGTGTACATAAGTACATGGTTTGTTATCAGCCGAAACCATTGCATGATAACATCTCTGGCAGTGACAGACAGCGGCTGTAAAGCAGCACTATGAGCACAAACTGGGGAAATTATTAGGAGCTGTCTATAGGCAAGCTGCATGATTTCCCCCGCTGCTACCCCTCTATGCCATTTGTCAGAGTGTTGGCTCTGGTGGCAGCCTGTATGCCAACAGCAGTCAATCATTCCACTCATGAATCCAAATAGTAGTCAAACACATGGCATGGAAATCCACAGGGGCAATTCTGCCCCTCTACTCAATATTGGTTCCCCAGGGGTCTTATAGCAGTAGACATGACAGATAGATGACAAAACAAAAGGGAGATGTAGTTACAGTTCAGGCTGGGTTTATATATCTATAACTTGTAAATTAAAGTTAGCTTTGGCATGCCAGAATTCTGGTTTCAGGTAGAGAGGATGGTAATTTCCATTGTGTGTCTAAAAACCCCCTTCACAGGAAGTGACCATTTGTCCTCTATTACAAATGGCCAACCATATTTTCTTGCTACTTATGTTTTCAAATAAAACTCTTTGATAACTTTCAAAGTTGTCAACTTTTGTCAATCAGGAATATATTTTGCTCCAAAAAGAGTAAGAAAGGCTTATGGACAGAACTGCAGAAAACCAATTGCAACCTTCAGGACTCTAAAGCTTGTGCCCAGCTAAGTGTACAAAAGACATCAAAGACCCCATAAATAATAATACAAAAGTGTCTGAGCAAAGCCATTTTTTGGTTGGGGGTGGGGTACATTTGAACACACTTACGGAATGTGCTAACTGCCTTCTTCCACTTTCATGAACTCAAAGACACCCTCAGTTGGCTAGTGTCTTGCTGATTTGCCAGGGAGAGAATGAACATTTGTACAGATTTGAATCTGTGTAGCGTGGCTCAGATCTCTGCAATCCAAATCAAATTTTGACTAACTTACATTTATGCTCTAAAAGGCACAATATGTGGTCTAGATGGTTAGATTAATATAAATCACATCTATATGGCTTAGAAAAAAAAAAAGATTTGATCTTGATTTGATATATATGAAAGCCTCCAATAATGACGTCCTTTTAAACTAACAGTTTAAACCTGAGGCAGTGAGAAGCAGTCACTACCAGCATTATCTCCATGCCTGTAAGAGGCTAATGGAAGAGAAGTGTGGGGAAGCAGCAAAGCCAAGATTATGGGGTTTCCTCCACCGGTCATCTAACCCCTGCTCCTCTATGTCTCTCTTTCTTTGTCATTTAGCTATATTCCTCTAAGGGGAACTCAGGGGATACAATGATTTGTCCCAGCAATCCTGTTATCATAACTCCTAGGAATCTGTCACACAGGATAGTAGATGCAATTTGATGCCACAGGGGAGACAGACAGAGGTATCCTTTTCATTTTATAAAGTACTGACCCAAATTTAATATGTGTCCTAAAGAGACTGCCTGACAATTACATCTCCTACTAGGAGAAGAATTCTGTATAGGACTCTGCAAGTTTAGCCACTTATTTTATTATTGGTGTTTGTTTACATGCTTCACCCCACTGCATGAGACTTTTTATTGTATAGAATATAAAAATATGGTGTAATAACACTGAAATAGTCATTTAAATGATATGGTTGATACATTCAGTCTGATCCACACAAATTCATTTTAAGACATGAAACTACTAAAACCTGTAGTGCTTTAGTTCCCTCCTGCAGATTGGAAGATGAAATGTGACAGAGATCTGCCACATTACCTGGGCTCAGGTTTGCAGAAATGATCTGATCATATGTTGATCTCTATACTAATATGCTAAACAGTCAATGCACTCTCAGGAAAAAGAACAACAAAAAAAAACCTATACCTTTCCTTATCGCTGATATGGTGCTCTCAAGGGTACATCATTAGTACCTTCAATGTGCATCATTCACCTTAAAACATGGATATAGTGTACCTTTAAAAATTATTTCAAGGACACAAATGGACATTATTACTTTTTATGTAAAGCTTTGTAAAACTACACTAAAAGCACCTTTCAAGGTAAAACATACACTAAAAATACAAAATGTGAATCCTTGAAGGTCCTGTCCCAGAGACAAGGACAGATACAGTTTAATACCCCTTTGTCTGAGAGTTTTATAGTAGCTTAGAATAACAATATTAATAAATTAAAAATAGAGTTTATGCAAAACATGATTTAATTGAATGTTTGAGTTTACTATAGAAAAGGGAAATCTTTTGTCTAAGATTAGGCAGAACTGAGAGTGAATTGAGCAGTTATCAGTCATGATAAAAAAAATCAATATCAATAATAATAACTTGCTTTTAAATATCAAACAAAGAGATTGCTGTAGGAAAAATATAATTTGACCATTTTTCTCACTTGTCTCCAATATCGATAATGATCCAATACATATCTGGTTTCCAAATAATGCTTATTCACAAAGTTAACATACTCTATGCCAAACCACATTCCAAAATCATGTGTTGGCTGATCCATTTCATTTGAGGCAACTACTATTCTAAATTAATTTTCTAAATTTGTATCAGAAACATCCATATAGAAATATTTATTCAGTGAAAGGTATATCTATATCCTTTGGCTTTATTTTTATTAGTTTAGAACAGTCTTTTATTATTTATTTTTTTGGATTCAAGTGTGCCAGCATTCATAATGTGTATACACTGTATACATTATATAGCTGTCTAAGCACATGTTGCTTGGCAATAGCTATTGCATTTCTGGAATTATGGAGTTGTACCTTTCATATGTAAGCTACAAATTTGGATGAATAATGGATCTCTGATTCCTTTATTCCTTTCTGATTCCATTTTTTAAAATTCTAAACGATATGTAAGTAGATTTGACAGTACCATGAATCACTTAATTTCTACAATATGGAAATCCAAAACTGCACTAAGTTTTCTGTGTTCACTAAAGTCCACATATGCCACAATCACAAACATTCATGTTGATGTCATCTGTTGAAAACCCTAGAGTGCTATGCCAGATTCATAAACACACTGGGTGACATTTGGTCTATTCAATTTTAGGAAAGAGCAGGGGTTTGTGCTGAGGTTTCCCTGATTTATGATCACTGAACAGATTTGCATCCAAGTACCTATTACTTTTCATATGAATATCATAAGAAAGATAACCTTATAGCAGAAAGCATTTATAAATATAATTAAATAATTAACATATGGCACAAACTTTGGCTAAAAGGGAATCAATAAATATCTGTTTTTGTTGTTGTTAAATGAATTATTATGTCACAATTAAAAAACTTATTTTGCAACTTCAAATGGTCGAATATTGTATAAATCAAATGGTAAATAAACCAATGAAATCAATTTCCATTAACATTATCAAATCTGGAAAAGTTACAATACAATGAAATACACTGCAGACTCAATTTGTACACTTTCCTCTTGAGATTGTTAAATTTCCTTCAGTTATCTTAAACGTTAAATACAAACATTATTAAAAGTTTGTTAACCTTCACTCTCATTAATAATGCACAAAATAAGATATTTTTTCACTGCTGTTTAAAAGCCTTGCAGTCTTATCATCACTGCATCAAAGGCAATACAAGCCTAATTTTGAGATAAGTGTGGCCTACTTACAACACTGTAACTGTATACAGCATTTTTAGCATCAGAAATGCAAATGACAATGTAGAGATGTAGAAGTGTATAGGATAGAGAGAATGTGACTGAAGTACATTCACCTTGCACTACAGATTTACTGATCCATCTGCACTTTACATGAATGAAATGTAAAGGAGAATAGAGGTATGTTTACAACCCCATAAACCCTTCTGTTAAAAGCCAAGGACTCGGCCACCCTGAAACTATATCAAAGCTTCCCTAAGTCCAAGTGTAATGCCATGTTTTAAACCTGATAAAACATTTATTGAACCTTTTAGATCTTGTTTATTTTCTTCTTCACCTCAACCTCTGTTGGAATAATAATCTGAGGTAACAGTAGAAATCTTGAAATATGCAGTGGCGGTGAAATAATGGGTCACCAAAATCAGTGAACTTGTAAAACCTATAAATGGTGGATAATTTAAACATTTCTTATTATCAGTAGAAGAACAAGAGCTAAATATTCATTATTAAACTTATTAACTGACTACTAAATATATCTCTAACTAATAACACAATGTCTTTGTTTCATTTTGCAAAAGGTTTAGTACTGTCTCTTTCATAAAAATATCAATCCTTTGCCTTACAATAACATAAAAACCTTCAATCCAACTGGTGGTCTGGTTCCAGTGATGACACAAACACAGACTGCACTGTCTGAGAAATGCCTAATAATGCCTGTATTGTCTCATATAGTCATGTGAAAAAATAAGTACACCCCATGAAAATCGTTGGGCTTTTGACATATTTGGACAAGCAAACATTTGATCATCTTTGAAACAGTGCCTATGAAGTTGATATACAGGTGCTTCGTAAAAGAAAATAGAATATTGAGGAAATGTTTTTTTTAAAAAATAACTTAGTTCAAAAAGTGGAACTTTCAAATATTGTAGATTCATTACACATAAAGTGAAATATTTCAAGCTTTTTGTGTGTTTTAATCTTAATCTTACAGCTAATGGAAATCAAAAATCCTGCATCTCAAAATATTACAATAAAAAATTTATAATACAGAAATGTCAACCTGAGAAGAGCTGTAATCAGCTAATTAACTCAAAACACCTGCAAAGGTTTCCTGAGCCATTAATCTCTCAAACTGGTTCAGTACACACAACCACAATCATGGGGGAGATGAGAGTAAATGTTGTATTTCATTTGGAAATCAAGGTCCCAGAGTCAGAAAGAAGAGTGGAGATGCACAGAATCCAAATTGCTTAAAGTCCAGTGTAAAGTTTCCACAATCAGTGATGATTTGGGTTGCCATGTCATCTGCTGGCATTGGCCCACTGTGTTTTCTCAAGTCGAGAGTCAATGCAGCCATGTACCAGGATATTTTACCTCAGAGGCAACAGAAATGAGGTTAAAGTTCCACTTTTTTAATTAAATTACAGAAAAAAGAAAACTTTTCCACAATATATTTTTTAGATGCACATATACTTGAACAAAACCACATAGAAAAATAGCCTTTTAATCATTTATTTAACAGAAATATCAATAGATAAATAAATATCAATTATCTTCAAGCACTCTTTGATATGATGCAGAATTCACAGTGGAATCAATGAATGCAAGCTTTCCAACAACTATCTTTGATTTGTCTGTCCAGAGCACATTATTCCAAAAGGTCTGGTCTTTGTCTATATGCTCATTGGCAAATTGTTGTCTTGCTTTAATGTTCTTTTTAGACAGCAAAGGCTTTTTCCTGACACGCCTCCCATGCAGGTCAAATTTGTGCAATCTCTTTTTTATTGTAGAAGCATGCACTCTGACACCAACAGTTACAAGACTTACTACCAGATCCTGTGATGAAATTTTGGGGTTCTTGGAGACTTCTTTTTGCATCAAATGGTCTGCTCTTGGGCTGAATTTGCTGGAACAACCAGGCCTGGTCAAATTGGCAGTCGTTTGAAATCTGCACCACTTGTAGATGATTTTCCTTACAGTGGAATGATGTATTTCAAATTATTTGGAGATCTTTTTAAATCCCTTGCCAGACATCCACAACCTTTTTTTTCTGAAGGCCTTATAGAACTCTTCAGATCTTGGCAAGATGACACCACACACCTCAATAGCAAAGGGAACACCAGACACTAGATATGAGAGGGGTATAAATAAAGAGGTTCCACCTGGACTCTATAAGCAGGTTCTGATCACTGACACCCAATCTTGAACACTGATTATAACTGTATGGATTTGAAGGTGTGAAAAATGTAGGGGTGTACTTACTTTTTCCATTTGACTGATTTGTTTTGTTAATTTAAATTGTGAAAATTACTAATAAATGTCAATTTTATTTGTCATATGATATAATCTTTATTAATCGGCACTATTTCTAAGAGGAGCAAATGTTTGCTTGTCCAAATACTTAAAAAATTAAAATAAAAATCCAACAATTTCCATGGGGTGTAATTATTTTTTCACATGACTGTAAACCTAAGCCAGAATTTCCTCTGGTTGATATTTACATCAGCAACTTGAACAATTAATTCAGCATGTGACATATTGTTTAATTTTTAGTTCTTTCTGGGTATAAGAATTAGTGTGTTTTTATCTGATTGTACATCTATTGCTCAAGCTTACACTGAAGCTTTACCTCAATCATATGTTTGAGGCAGTAACAAATTGAAAAGATGACATCTGATATATAACTCAAAATATGTTAGCATTAGTTAGCAGAAAGAGGCAGCTAATTAAACAGTTGCATATAATTAGAAATGCCCTTTTATGAAAATACCATTAAATTCTCACTCACATACTTTTTGCTTTATCCTTTCCAGGCAATACAAGAAGCCTTTCCAGGCAATACACCCTGGATTATATGGCAGTCCATCACTGGGCATCATGCACACACATTCACACCTTGGGGCAATTAAGCGTAGTCAGTTTACCTTCTGGAACATTTTTGGAAGGTGAGAATAAACTGCAGCACCCAGAGGAATCCCTGAAGACATGAGGAGATGATGTAAAATGCCACACAGACAGTAACCTGATGCCAGTATTGAAGCCAAAAATGCAGAGCTGTGAGAGAGGAACTCAACCTGTTGTGCCACCATACCAACGTGATACTAATACAATAACATAAAAATACTCATTTACACTAGTGGATGGATATTATCCACACAAATTATCAGAACAAACCAGGCTAAAGAGTGAATCCTAGCAATTTCAATTACTGTATTTTCCTCATTAGTTATTTTTCTCTGCCCGGTGTGGTTACTCCCCTGTTTAAGCTGCGCTCATTATGCAAACACGAAAGCTATTCTAAATTAACTAAGTAATATGTTCCAGAAAGCTTGATTAGGACATTAATTGTTCATATGGAGCTTTCACATTTAAAAAGCCCAATTTTTGCTTTTAATTATGAGCAGTTGCAGAACAGAGTGTTTTAATAACCCTAAGCTCTCATTTGGAAATTGCCAAAGTGTTACAGTATAATTAGGGAATGGGAAAAATATCCAGACTGCTTATTTATAATGAAAATTATTTACTGAAATGATCAGCATTGGCCTTGGAGTAATATGTGAGACAAATGATCTGTTGTGGATCTTTGTAATGGAAGTGTAGTTTGTGATTAAACCATTTGTGTGAGATTCCTACATGAGGTGAGGCTACAGGATGCATAACAATGTTGAAGACACATGCATCATTTAGGGTGAAGAAAAATAAGGACTTCTAAACTGCTCTTCTAATTTGCTGGTGCACTTTTAATGGGCCAGTCTCTTGTTATGCACTTTCAGTCTATGTGTAAGCTTTGTTAAAGTAGACACAAAGTGAAAACCTATGCAGCTTAATAGAGTGTGGTATTTTTAGAGAATACATTATTCAATTCAATTCAATTCAATTTTATTTGTATAGCGCTTTTTACAATAGTCATTCTCCAGATTTGCACTCTCAGTCATTCAATGACCTTAACTAATGCCTCTGGAGAACTTTAAAGTTGATGTTTCCAAAAGGCTCTTTTTAAGGGAATCCCTGTGGTGCAAGTTATTCTCCCTTGACCGAGTAAAGATTTACCAGATGGCTGAACATTCAATTGACCATGAGATTTACGATCTTGACAGTAAGTATCACAAGTGGAGTTAAGATTATATTTAGATGGGTTTCTATCTTAATACAGCTGAGTGTACACATGGACAATATGGAGAGAAGACACTATACAGAACCAGTGAGCTACAAGGCACGATTCTCTCTCAGTGAGCCATAATGACATACAGCAAGTGATTTATGCCTAGTGTTAATTATATGCTGGAAAGTAATTTGTTATGCTACAATCATAGACAGTAGCTTTGTTATGTAATTGAATAACACACAAGTAATAAATTGGTCAGTTGCACTGCAGAAGCTGTTTCAGTTTTTGTAATGTAATTCAATTCTGTAATGTGTCACTTTGTGGTATTAGTGTGATTAATTTTCATGTTTTTGCATAGGATCAAAAAAGGAAAAAGTTCAAATGAGGAATAAAATGTGTGTACATGAACCTTCCATTAGGTGTACATGCAACATGTAATTTCCTGTTAACAGAGGTTAACAGCCCTCTGCATGGAGATCTACATGTATGCAGTGTTCACTTAGAGCCTTCTTCTGAGAAACAAATTTTACTGTTATGTAATATCTTAGTTTGTAGGTTAATTATAATGTTACCAGTAAAAACCCTGGCTGCTGGCTGAATTCAGACAGAGCAACAGAGGAAGAAATATATTTTATATTTTACAGTATAATGACTTGTTTAATGTTATATTTGATCACTAATGTAAGTACAACTTGCCTCACTAGCAAAGTCATTGAAATCAAGGCTTGTCTTCAGAAGTACACTGGAAACAAACAAACAAACAAACAAACAAACAAACAAACACGTTGTTGCCATATTTCCTTCCTCTTCTAATTCTCTCCATTTTAATATAAAC
>JAOUWY010000071.1:17452705-17463913 GCA_025728095.1 Prietella phreatophila | reverse complement strand
AGACTGATCATTTCTTTGTCAGTGGGCAAACGTACAAAATCAGCAGGGGATCAAATACTTTTTTCCCCTCACTGTAGATAGCTACAGTATATTATCACAGTATTATTATATGCTTATTATAGTAAAGCTTTTGATTAGCCTGTGAGATTGCGTTCCTTTTTATGTACTTCCGTTTTCCTTCTAACAGCCTCACAGTGCAGGTGATGTAAACCATAGCAACCCAATTTTAAAAGCCTCCCAACACGTCATTCATTCATTGAAAATAAAATACGTTTTTAAAACTTTGATCCGATTCTCTTGCATCTGAAATGGATGTTGAGATAAAAGTCTTTAACAAGCAAGAAAAACATGTTTATCGAAGCACTTTATTTTCAGTCGTTCTTGATTAAGCACTAATGTTTATCAAAGTGCGCTTTTGCGAACAAGACAAATCGAATTAAAAAGAATGCATTCCTTTTGCGTCAGCCAGGAAGGGGCTATGATGTGCAGCAACGGAGGCATGCATGACTTAAATGGAGGGGAAATATTTCTCCCAGCAGCAGAAAACTGTAAACAAAAACGTGACAAATCTGTCAGCAAGTGTACAAGATATTATTGTGTAAGTGTTCATAAAAAGTGACGTGTCCATAGAAAGAATTGACACCTGACACGACTATAACTATTTGTGTATACCGTTTGGTTTTTGGTAAAATGATGTTTTATAAAATAGGTGATTTTCGGCTTTTGTTCGTTAATTTGTGACTTTGTTACTATGGGGGGGGGGGTATTGCTTGTTGTTTGATTGCTGTATGGCCACATTGGTTAATCCATGTTAGAAAGTGGGGTCTTCAGCCTTTGATTGAGACAGCAAGTAACTCAGCTGTTGGGACAGTTGGGGATGAAAAAGTGTCAAGCAGACATAGCAGCTTAGGTTGAAGTCTTGGTTGAATTGGGCGCCAATAATGTGGAGCTTATAGGGTAAATACCATGCTGTAGTCATGCTTCTGTTAGTGGTCTTCATACGTGCTATGCTTGAGTCAGTGAGCCAGTCTAAATCTTCAATGTCTGGCTTCTTGTTTAGACAAATCTGACTTGAAAGTATGAAGTAGATCATCACACCCCACCATGTATATCTTAATTTTCTGATACTGAAAAATGTACCAATTGATTGCCTTAGTGTAATTATTGCCCGTCCAGCACGACCCTGACCCTACCTCAGCTGCATGTGCATTTGTTGACATTAATCGAGCTGTCCAGAGAGACATTGTGGCTGCTGTCCTTAGTGCTGATTCTGTACCTCTGTGGTTGTGGCAGTACCTCCTCATGAAGCCATAGGTCTTTCTGTAGATGGTGACTCTGAGCAATGTTGGTGTATACCAGTATTGTTTTGCATTTAATTGTGATTATCCTATTTAATAAAAGGATTAAAAATGGATTATAAAAATATACATTTGTGACAGGAATGATAGTGTTTTCATTGTGCAGTTATGAAAAGAGGAGATGTTCATGTGCAGGAGATTTGCTGGTTCAGTAAAATAAAGCCTGCAATGCAAGAGTCTGCGAGACAGGGCAGAACATTTTTTGAGCTAAAACTATGAGCCCAAATGAGGTGTTGTCACAAATCAACAGCATGTGGGAAGTATGTTTGCCACTGCAGACCTGTTATATAAACCTAACTAAATGAGAGATGGAAAGCCAGTTAAAAGAAGTCTGAAGAAAATATGAAAAAGAAAACGGGTATGGCAGGATGTTATATATTTTGTCTCAGTTAAATTAGGAATCATTAACAGTAATATTTCATACCAAATCAAGTAGCATTGCCGTTTATGTAGTATTATGAATGATGTAGTTATGAATTCAGAAAGGAGTAAGAAAAATCTTATATACACACAACATATATGGTCAAACGTATGTAGACAGCTGATCATCACACCCAGATGTGGATCTTCCTCAAACTGTTTGAAGCACACAATTGTCTAGAATGTCTTTCTCTGCTATAACATGCAATTCCTTTCATTTGAACTAAGAGGCCCAAACCTGCTCCTGCATGACCGTGTCCCTGTGCACAAAGCGAGCTCTATGAAGACACGGTTTGCCAAAGTGGAAGAACTCAAGTAACCTGCATGGAAGAGGTTATTATGACAGCAAAGGGGGACTAAATCTAGAACGGGATGTTCAACATGCACATATGGGTGTGATTGCTCAGGTGGCCAGATAGTGTATAAAGTGAGTAAAGTAGCACTGCCATTTAGATCACCTTTATTAACCCGCTTTCTTATTCCAGTCTGGAAAGTCGTGGATCCAGACGACTTTTTATAAAAGGGAGTGTGTGAAGTTTTTAGCTGCATCGAGGGTCCATCACAGGTATGTTTCCTGTTTGCGTGGTTTATTTGAAAGCTTGTTGAAATTGTATTACATTTTAATGTAATACATAAAAATTTCCTGCTTATTTATTTTTTTTATTTCAGGTGTTTCCCTGTTTGCCATGTTTGCCAAAATCTAGTCAGGTATGAACCTTATGATTGGTATTATATATTTTTTTCAATTTCCATGAGTATAGTACAATTTGATGATTTCTGTGTGATTTTATTTACAAGCGTGCGGTTGCTTTATTCTATTTGTGTTTTAAAGTTTTCTATTTATGTGTTATGGGACATATGTGAAGACCGAGAAAGAGAAGTTGTGTTTTTATGTACAGATTTCCATCTCTTGTTCTCTCAGGTGCTGCTGTGGGAGGCTGATCGGCGAGCATTCAGAGCTCGACTCCAGTTCTTGGCTCCCTCCGTTTGGGGAAGAAGAAGTGTGGTGTGTTGTTCAGCATACCAAAACCAGCCCCACTGATGCATTCGGCTCCATCGACTTCCAGGGCAGCAACAAGTGTTACTGCCGTGCGAAGGTGCGCTAAGTGGACGAATCACGTTGTATGATTGTGTGATCTCTTGAAAACACTTCATTTGTGACTTACGACTAAATATTGTTTTTCCCCACAGTATGTGCGGCTGTCCTGCGATGCTAAACCTGAGGAGCTTTGCCGTTTAATGCTGCGTGAGTGGAACATGGCTCAGCCCAAGCTGCTCATATCAGTGCATGGAGGAACAGACAACTTTCCCTTACCCCCAAGAGTGGGCCAGGTGTTCAGCAAGGGCCTCATCAGAGCTGCAGAGACAACAGGAGCCTGGATTTTCACTGATGGCTTCAATACAGGTTTGTGTGGGTGTGTGTGTGTGTGTGAAGGCGTATGATGGCTTAGTGGTTAGCACATTCTCCTCACACCCTCACACCATGGTTGGGGGTTCGATTCCCACCGTGGCCCTGTGAGTGCGGAGTTTGCATGATCTCCACATGCTGCGGGGGTTTCCTCTGGGTACTTCGGTTTCCTCCCCCAGTCCAAACACATGCATTTTAGGAGGATTGGTGTTTCCAAAGTGTACGAAGTGTATGAGTGGGTTTATGAATCACCGCACCCAGGGGCCATCTTCAGTCGTCTTGACTCAGTCTTGCCACTGGATCATGGTGATCGCTATAATCCAATTCATGCGCAAGTCAAGTCCCAGTTTGTGTTCTCCATACTGGAGGCGAAATGGAAACTTTGGTCTTCGTCGAAATCAACAGACTGTGTGTGTGTGTGTGTGTGTGTGCTTGTTTGTTTTTCTTAAGTTCATTTATGTGTTATGTAATTGGATTAATTTTTTCTTTCCTGTACTTAGGGGTATCGATGTATGTTGGAGATGCTGTGAAAGCCTACGGTACGCATGAGCGCAGGAGGAGAACTGTGATTGGTATCACGCCGTGGGGGCTTATTGAGAACCACACTGACCTCATAGGACGAGACGTAAGTTTTGTTCAATCTCATAATTACCTCATAACAGTGATGCTGGGAGATGATCATAATTGAAATTCTGTTTGATAATCAGATTTTCAGAAATGTAATTAGGAATTTCTAGGAACTGGGAAGATAGGGTGGTGTAATGTAAACCGACAAGAAGTAGAGTCACTGTTACCACCCTGAAGTAGATTATTTTCCTATAATTGCATGTCCCAAAATGCTTCATTCAGCTTATACTACAGCAATTTGCAAGTCTTTTTCACTTGTTAAAGAATATCATTGGTGATAATTCATGTTATGATGCAATACTGTTCTTCCAGTAAAACACGATACATTAGAGTACACCTTAAACATAATTCACAATGATCTCCAGCAAAATTATAACAATTATCACTCTGTGTATTATTACACCCCTGTGGCACACCAGGTCCTGAGGCACTACCAGACTCTGGGGAATCCACTGAGTAAGCGCTCCAGTCTTAATGGCATGCACTCGCACTTCCTGTTAGTGGATGATGGAACTCTGGGAAAATCTGGAGGCCAGCAGGAGCTGAGGAGAAATTTGGAGAGGCATATCCCTGTAGGACCTCGCATACACAAGTGCGCAAGATCATACGCATAAGATAAGCCCAAGATCACCCCTTCACATGAGCCTTAAATCATGAACCCCAGTGTGCAGACTTTGAGGCACCAAGCCAATTTCAGCTCATGGCTGATTGCTGTGTTCTCACGATCATGTGAACAATGGACGATCCCTCACAAATTAGCAAACCTCTCTTAAAACTCATTGATCTAGGCCACTGGCCATGACGTGGTGACTGGCCTACAAGATGACAGCCTGTCCCTCAGCTGATAACTTTGGAAAAAGGTGGGTGACTCACCCAAACAGGCAAGACACAGGCAAGGCCCTTTTGTTCACTTACCCAGTTCACCTTCGTTATCAAGGTCTTTATCACACTGGGAACACCAACTGCATCAGGACACCTCATTGCAAGGACTGCAAGAATAATACAATAACAACTGAAGTTGCCTATTTTCTTCTACATGTTACCCTGTAATTATCATGCTTGTAACCACAAATTAGCATTTAGACATTTGATTGTTTAACATGCCAGAGTACGATTGATTATGGATATAGGTGTGTGATTAATTATTAGTAATGTGTTAACAATGGCCAACATATATGTCTTATTTAGTATGTGTGTGTTTCTTGAGTGTTTTGCTGAAAGATGAGAGTAAGGAGAATTGGGTAGAATGTTGTTAGGTTTAGGCACCAACAGTTGGGACTAAATGTTTGTTCCATACTCTATAAAGGAAAAAAAGTGAAGGCTAGAAATTATGTGACCACAAATACCATGGACTGAGTAATATCATGGGCGGAGAACGTATCTACACCCCGCCCTATCTTCATGATGATTGGAGCAAAATCTTTTGTGTTCTGCCCAGCTCTGAAAATGTAAAACCCTTGGACACCATGGAAACAATGAGTTCTCTTCTAGTGGCACTTTCAAAAGGTACTCCCTAATCAACATCTTCAGAAGTCCGCTTCAAACGACATCTGCAGACGTTCTCCAATCAACATCTTCAGGAATTCTCTTTACAACTAACCTCTGCAAGAGTACTCTGCAATCAACGTCTGCTCGAGACGGTTCCTGCAAAGCTTCCTAACTCTAGTCGGGAAAGAACCAGAAGGACCACTGTCAAGCTCCTCAGGCAGGCCACCTACAAGACTCCTCTCCATTCACCATTCTGATTGGTCTTGTTAGGTGCTGCTCAAAAGCAACCAGACTGCTGACGAAGCCCCACCAACCGAAATTCCTTCTACACCATGAAGTACCAAGCGAATTCCCCATCTAGAGCAATGTCAACGCAAGCACCTCAAGATGGTATATTTATGTATTTAATAGAGACCTTCTAGAATGGAGTGAAAGTTATATTAATTGCATGCGGTGTTAAATTAGGGAACCATTCATTCTTCATCAAAGATATTTTCACTCCCTTTGTTTGTGTGTGTTTGTGTTAGATTAGTTTATGTGCGTTAGAGTAGTTTAATAAAGTCTCTTCTGATTTTAATAGAAAGTGTCTCGTCTATATTTATGATTTATTGTCTTAAGTTTTCTGATCTTTATACTGTGCTCATAATTTGTGTTTAACATCAGGATATTATTACCGAAAGGTCTCTGTTGAAATATTAAGTTTGCACATTTCCCCATTTTGAACAAAAGCAAAAGCTCATTTTTCCCTACAAGTGGTAAGAATTTCAATAAAACAGTTGTTGGATTTTGTTCAATTTCAAATATTAACCATTCCCTAGAACTGTACCTTAACCTTCATAATGTTTCCAAACAATCTGATTTGTCTAAATTGTTACATATTTGCCAGTGTAAGACCCTGTTGAGCAACAAATTATTATTTTCTTTTAAATGTAGGCATATTTGAGGATGACCGCCCACTATTTCACTAGTTCAAGATATTCCTCAAGAGATCATTGCTCAGAGTCTTGACAGCAGAAAACACACACATGCACACACACGTGAAAAAAAAAACTCATGTAAATTATTGATACAAATCACCTAACTCTCTTTGAAGAACACACAAGACTCCTTTACCCTCCTTTAGCACCTCAATCCATCAGCACAGCCTAAACTCTAAAGATGAGCTGGTAAAAAGTGATTCATTCTCCATAAAGTCAATTTTTAGCATGCACAGTGACCATACAAACATTAAAACATCTGAATGACACAGCAGGCTTCCTTAAAAACAGGCTAGAATACATGTTCGAGACTTGTAACAGTGCACAGTAGTCAGAGATCTTATGAATGCGCCATCAAGCCTTAACAAGCACCATTTACACAATCAAACTGCACTGGCACCATTTATGAGTCACCCCTCAGTAATTATTCAGAGAACACACAGAGATGTGGTTCTGTTTCAAGTTTTGTATTCGATTCATGCAGCTATACCCGACACACACATACACACACACACACCTCCAATAAACAGCAAACTTTGGCACAATAACAAGCAAGTCAGTGTAACAGACTAGGTAATGATCAAACACAAGGTAAGATCTAACTATAATCTCATGCTCAATCTTGGACTCTCTTCTGCAGTAAATTCCTAACAGAGCAGAAACTAAAAATAGCTCTAGCCAATTTTTGAAATAATTTGAGAGTAACAAGAGACATGGGCATACAAGACACAGAACAGACTTCAGTCAGGGAATGATATGCTATATGTTTTTCTCTAGTCCATGAATTCTTATGTACAGAATATTTTAACTGAACATAGAGATCATATTAGTAAAAAAGTATCTGAATGTTTCATGCTGATCTTATGTTATTTAAAATATTTTGTTCTTCAGTACTGACATCCATCACATCCACACAATAGTTATGTACTAACTGCGAGCTAAATATTCTGATGAAATGTATATTTTATTAATGTGTCATTAAGATGCAGTAGCTATGAAGTGCTAAATATGACTAAATAAAAACAAGCACCATATTAACACTAAGTAAACAGGAAAACCATTACGAAAATGTGATTTATTTACTTATTTACTTTTTTTTGAGCAAAGTAGAACTTTTCAATTATGTTAGTCTTAATTGGGCCTTAACTAGGCCTGAGTGGCACAGAAGAAATGCAATGAGCAACCCTCTGAGAGAAGTGATGAAGCTAGTGTTGCTAACCCTACCAGATTAACTGGGAGACTCAAGATATTAGTCTCAGTCTCCAGTTGTTCTAAAACAAACAAGCAAACAAACAAACTCACACTCTCTGTGTGCTGGGAACACCTCACTATTTATAGACTGTTGTGTACAGTGCTGTACAGGGCTGCAGCAATGGAAACACCAGACCAAATTCATAGCCTGCCGACCTGTAGCTCAATATTTGAACAAAATCATGAAACTACAGGTATTACATGTGATTTTCTGTTTTAAATACACAACTAACAACAACCTGATGGATTTCATAGCCACTAAACTCTTTCTGCTTGACCAAAGCAGAGCAATGTTCAGTAAAATTAGTCCAAAAGCAGCCGATGTCCCAAAACTCAAAATATCATATACACTTCCTGTTTAAATTGTAATGCATGCAAATCCCAACAACTTTCACTGTCAAATGCATTGAAATATCTAAAATAATATTATACAATATTATTAAAGCTATTAAATGATTCCCATTTGGGGAAAAATCTCTGGGAATTTGGTCATGCTGAATTAGTAACCCTATTTAAACCACCAGCTAATAGAAGCTTCCAGCCCACATGCACATGATATAGTTTAGTTAGATGAGTGTTAGCTATGGCATTGGTAGGTGTATTGTTGACCAAAAGTGTCCCAACAGTATATATAAAAAATAATATAAACAATTCCAAAAATCAACCAAACATACCCAATACTTATGCACCATATTAATGTGGCCCAACTGTAATATATGGACTTATAAAGGCTGAGCTGTGGAAGTGTTCATAAAGCCAGATTTAGATGAGTTCAGGGCAAAACATAGGTGGTTCCGAACTGAGCCGGCTCTTATTTATATTTGGGAATCACCTGAAGGGCAAGAATCTCACTACAGAGCTGATTCAGGCAAAAACACCTCCTGGGAGGAGGAAAAAAGAGTCTCTTATTTTTACATCAGTGTCAGTGGGAAGCAGATTTATAGATTGGACAGACGGTCAGCCACATGAACATCAATAACATTTAAAACACAGTCTGTCTACATGGTGAGAGGAGAATTCAGAATGCACAGTAACCTTCAATCGGCAGAGAAGAAAGGACCTTGATGATTTCATTTGCTTGAAAGGAACGAGGTGATCTGCCACCCATTTAATTCAATCCTCAGTGATGGATAAAAGAGATTTAATTAATTAATTGACTGATTGGTTAATTATTAATTTATTTGTTTATTTTAATGTAATAGGTTTTGGATATCTATGACTGTGCCATTAATTACATTACAATAACAAAGTCAGTTATGCCGCTGCTCTCTGTAATCATATACTTATTCATTAACATGGCACTGAAAAATATTAAGTATTCTATCAAAATGAATGACAAATTATATCATTAGTCACCACTGTCTGATTTGTAACCAATGAAAGTAATGACATTGCTGTTAGTCATGTGACATAAATGACTACATGCAACACCTAGAACAGTAACTTCATCGAAGGTGGACCTCAACAAATCAGAAAGCAAAAAAAACAAAAAAACTTCTGATTATTAATATTACCTTGTAAGTATTATTCACTTCACATTTAAATGCATATTTAGTAGAAGGAACAATCCATGTCAAATGGAAAATATTGTACATTTTTAATTACTAATTTTCACCTTGGTTTAGTATGAGTAGTTTACTTCTGGTGGTGGGCCACCTGTGAGCACCTGTAAGCACCAAAAACTGTCAAGAGTTTTGTCATATATTGGCACCCATTGTAAATATGAGCAAAGAAGGCTGTGAAAAATTGTCTTTATTGTTTAACCTTTTGATCTTTGTTAAAACAAATTCACAAAAATACTCTGCTCTCATATAATACTCTGCTCTCAGGTTTTGCAACTGTTTAATTTGTTAAATATAGGCGTGCACCCCTATGAATATTTGAAGTATATTTCCATCGATATTTAATTTTTTTTTAGTACACCTGGGTGACTAGGAACAGGAAAATGTTCAACCATGACTTCCTATTTCACAGGGGTATAAATATGAGGTAACACATAGGCCGAATTCCCTTAGACATTCATAACAATTAGCAAGACCAAGTAATATAGCTGTGATTTGTGGCAAATTGTTACACTACAACCAGCAGGATCACAGCTGGAGAATTGTAGAAATTAGTTGTGTCTTGGGGTCAGAAAGTCTGCAAAACTACAATCGGAAGTCACCTACATCACCACAAGTTGTTTAGAAAGGTCTCAATAAAAAAGCCTCTACTCTCATCCAAAAACAAACTCAAGTGTCTTCAATTTGCCAGACACTACTGGAACTTCAAATGAGATCAGGGTTCTATGGTGAGATGAAAACAAAATAGAGCTTTTTGGCAATAAACACCAGTGGTGGTTTTGGCACACACAGAGACATAGCCATATGCCCACGTTTAAATATGGTGGTGGCTCTTTAATGTTTCGGGGCTGTTTTTCCTGCCAGAGGACCTGGCCATTTTGTTAGGACACATGGCTTCATGGACTATCAAATGTCATCAGATATTAAATGAAAACTTGACTGCCTCTGCCAGAAAGCTTAAAATGGGCCGTAGTTGGATCTTCCAGCAGGACAATGATCCAAAACATATCAAAATCAACACAAAAATGGTTTACTGACCTCAAAAGGTCAGGTGCTCCCAGTACCTGACTTGAAACCCATTTAAAACCTGTGGGGTGAACTGCAGAGGAAAATCCACCACCGTTTGAAGGATCTGGAGAGATTCTGTATGGCGGAATGGTCTCAGACCCCATGCCATTCTCCAACCTCATTAGGCATTATAGGAGAAAATTCTGAGCCGTTATCTTATCAACAGGATCCACTGCAATCCTGGCCAAGATAGTGAATGAAAATATTTGAACACAAAATATACTTTTAGAATATAGTATGAAAGTGGTTTTCAACATGTTTGAGTGCATGTTGAATGGGGTGTGTGTGTGCGTATCTAAGTCAGATCAGACAATAGCTTCTGGATTTGGCTTCTATGTTTTAATTAAAGCAGAAATCAGCCATGCTTTCTCTCTGTTAAACATGCCAACTCCTAACACACAGCAGTTCATGAAGTCATGCCATGTATATGTATACGTTCGCATATGGATAAAGCTGCTGTCGTGGCCAGTCTCACTCATCTGTTCTGAACATGGCTATGGAATTCTCCCTAAGGGATTTTAAAGCTGCTTTAGGGTTGGAGTTTGAGAGAGTTTCTTTGAGTACTGCCTGGCTTCAGTCAGGGTTGAGGACAGATGGTCTACTGGACATCCATGTTACAGCCTTCTGGTTTTCTGCAATTGTCACATATGTTTCTCCCTGGAGCAACTGCTTCCTGGTGATGGATTTACAACAATCCAATATACTCATCCCTATGTACTTAGCCCAAATGCTATGTGTAAACTAAAATGCATAAAGTCACACATGTATGGAATCATAAACACAATGTCATTGCAGTGCCTAGGATCAAAAATACAACTGCAATAATGAACTCCTTTTCATTAAAAATGGTTTATCAAGATTTCATAAATCTACAACTTCAGAAATCATTACCGAATGTCAAGAAGTATAGAAAAATGTGCATTACCACTCTGAAGTGCAAGTCCTATATGTGGGTGTTTCTGCAACTACAGTCGAGTTGAGTTGATGCCAAAGAGCTCCATTTTGGTCTCATCTGACCACAACACTTTCACGCAGTTGTCCTCTGGTGG
>JAOUWY010000071.1:17323727-17333998 GCA_025728095.1 Prietella phreatophila | reverse complement strand
ACCCATTCATACACTATGGACAATTTAGACACGCCAATCAGCCTACCATGCATGTCTTTGGACTGGGGGAGGAAACCTAATCCTAGAGGTTTACATACTTTTCCCACTCACATATATGTAATATTGGATCATTTCCCACAATAAGTAAACGACCAAGTATAATATTTTGTCTAATTTGTTTAACTGGGTTCTCTTTGTATCCTTTTAGGAGAAAATCTGATGATGTTTTAGGTCATATGTATGCAGATATATCGAAAATTCTACAAACTTTCAAGCATCACTGTATATGACGATATAACATGAAACCATGGTTATTAGATTTTCTGCCATTTTTGAATGTCAAACAGTAAATAAAATTAATTGCAGGTAGGAATTAAACTGAGTGGGGTGCTGAAGAAATGTCAGGCCACACACACCATAGGAGTGGTTCAATGAATCATTCAAAGCAATCTTTTGGATTGGTCACTTTATAGCATCATATCTAATTTGCACAAAATCGAGAAAATCTTAGTTCAAATGCCGTGCTTCTTGTACTGTCACTTTGAAGCTTGCCACTGTCATGTGAACGTACACACATAGACACACACACACACATTTATACGTTATACACACCACAGCACTGTCAGCCCAGTGATCCAAAAATCCAGTGGTGCTATGCTGAGTGTAAATGTCTGTGTGGTCGACAGAGATAATCGCATCACCCACACAGACTCTGCTTGGGGTAATAATATATTGGATTTCAGAGAAAATGCTGTTAACATTGAGCCTTCCCTGGAGCTACAGGCATGACCCTTATTGCCATTCCATTTGCCCCAGGCTGTTCTCTAAGCCTCACTGCACCATGGGTAATGTGGGCTCGGGTTATTTGCAGTTACTATATGTAACCCTGTTTCGAGCTGTGTGGTATCCCATGGCCTCAGCTGCCCATACACGATGTTGGATTTATATTATTGAGTTGTTACACTATGTTGTAAAATGTATGTTTACCTGTTTTCGTGACTCAATATTCTCCAATTTTTTTTTTTTTTTTTTATCAAAGCCAATTCCCATCTGCTAGATATGTTTTCTGTGCTGCACATCTACTACCAACCTGAAAGGATAAGAGGTAAAAAGTGCATTGTTGTAGGCAGGTGATCAAGCCAGTGCATCTTTTCAACATAATGAGGCATCTGAACGTAGCAATAATTCACATGCAAAAAAATTATAAACAAACCAACATGCTTGTATTTCCTCATCTATAAGTCGCTTTGGATAAAAGCATCTGCTAAATGAATAAATGTAAATGTAAACAAACAAATAAATATATAATCAGGTTTTCATGATTAGGATCTTCATGATTCAGCTTCTTACCAAGATGATCACGTTCAAGAGTAAGCAAAATGCAATTGATGTGTTAATGAATTTAGGTCTGAGCTAAGTGGACATGAAACCACTGCCATAAGAAACATTACACTGGATTATGATTCAGGAAATAACGTGTGAAGCTGTTACTTTCAATCTGTCACACATGCCTAAAGCCAGATGATAGACCCTGTCAGAATAAGTTGGGGCTAATTTTGCTTGTCAAAAACACTAACTAGCCCATGCATACTACAATGAGCCAAGAGTATTAGCTCTTATCCTAATCATAATCGAGATGGACAAGCCCCCAGAAACCATTCAGAAATCAGACACAAAAATAATTGCAACAGTACCACTAATGAATATAAAACCATGCAAGGAAGACCTTAACAAGAGGTATGGCACACATGTTGAAATAAATCAACTCCCATCCCAACTCTGACCTCAAATCACATGGCTATGTAAATACTCCTACTTAATTCATGAGGATGTAATAAAGTGTATGTAAATCAAATTGATTTTGATCATAGGTGTAGATATTTTCAATAATTCCCCCAGAGCATGAAGTACAGAACAACTTTTATATGCAAATAGAACTTTATATAATAACTTTACAATCTATACTATATAATTAGCCACTCCATGTACACAAAAAAAAAAAACTTGGACATGCCACTGAGTTATATAGTTCTAAGATTGTTTTTAAGCACTAATACACATTTGGATATCATGCATTGGTTTATTATTACTGTTGTTGCAGTGGCAAGAGTAGGTTTATCCATAGTTTAAGCAAATGCATTTCCCTCATGTGCATCACTCCCATTGCTAACCTGTCCATGCAGAAATACAGAAGAGCATCACAACGTTCGCCTATTTTCTCCTCTCTCTCTCTCTCTCTCTCTCTCTCTCTCTCTGTGTGTGTTTTTTCTCTCTCTTGTTCTCCGGCTCGGCAGCGTTGAAGAACGCGGATAAAATTGGAGCAGCTGAAGGTTTTTGATTGTGTCCTTTTTGTTTGATTGAGCTGATTCATATTCATTCTCTCTCTCTCTCTCTCTCTCTCTCTCTCTCTCTCTCTCTCCGGTCTCCGGCTCAGCTCGTCGCCGCTGGGTTCGTGGTCGGCGCGCGCTTGCAGAGCTGTGCCCGTGCACGCCTTCAGGACCAAGTGCGTGTGCGAGCGCCTCTCCGCCTTCGCCATTTTGGCCCGCCTGAGTCCCGACGCGGTAAGTGCATCTCCTCTTCTTGTCTCTTCGACGCCGCAGGACGCGTTTGTGTGAATGCGTCGGTTGGTCTTTTGGTTGTTTTAGGCGCCCTCGTTACGTATCCACACATTCCTGTGACAGTTCTCCCACCTCTCCACCCCTCCTCCCCCTCTCCATTAAGCGCGCTCTCCAGCTCGCGACCATTTTTGCGCGTTTCTCTAACCGTCCTGCAGCGTGTTCCGCATAACCAGGACAGCATACTGAACATTATTGAAGGATATATATTTTAGCAAACTGTTTAGTACCATACAATGCAGATTTGAATGTTGCCATTGTGTAAGGATGTATGCGGTTACAGGAAATTGGCTTATGCCAATGACTAGTTTCAGTGGATCAAGAAGACATGTATACATTTTGTTCTAGGTTTGATGGACATAGATTAGGTGCTGGATAGTACATTACAGAAAATGCAGATGTGTAATTGTGATTGAAGTATACATTAAATAAGGCCTTTTACAGTAGGATGCTATAACATTCTACCTGCATTATGTAGCCTGGTGTGAAAATACTCACAGCTGGACACTGCCTATAAGGCTAAAGACAGCTACATTTATTTTTACTGCATCAAAAGCGTCAGAGGACCATTCAGTTTGATAAGCAGTATCTTTGGGTGGATTTTTCATTCAATGCGATTAGTTATTATTAGACTGGAAACTGCCTCTAAAGCAGTTTGTTCACCAGTTGCCCTGGTAACAGCATGGGCCACCAAGGCTCTTAAAGCTATACAAGGCACAGTAACGTTTCCTTTATGCTGCTTGGCCCACATAGCCGTTAGGCCACACAGCCTTGATGGGGAAATAAAACCCACACATCTATCCCCAAAACACTTCCCCTGTATTTCATCAACCAGAGATGTGTTTGTTTGTTTTTCACTGTCAGCATCAAAAGGTTTCTGCATCGACAATAATATATTTGTCTACACATCACCGTGGAAACACTAGTCATTTCATTCTTCAGGCTGGAAATGACGCCTCATCTAGGTTTTACGGCAATGGTTAGGGGTTTGGACTGAATTCAGTCTGCAGTGCTTCAGTATACGGTACACTATGTCGACACTAGATGTGTGCCAGAAGTTTTTTGGTTTTTTATGTAATGAGAGACTTTGAACTTGTTACAATATCACAGATGAGCAAATTACAACTATAAACACAGAAACATTTTGAATACAGTATAATAATTTGCTAAATATTATGGTATGTTGTAGAACTGTTTCCCAGCATGCACCTTGTCTACACATACCATGCGTTTCAATGTATGATGTCCTTAGTGTGTCCACAAACACAGGTTTACAGTGTGCATAAAAAAATAAATAAATTAAAAAACAGGATAAAAAAACAGGCATAACTTTGGTTGTGTATTTAAGGCAGACTCTTTATACATTGTTAGGGTGGGAAGGTTTTTTTTTTTTTTTTTTTTACTTCCAGTGGGCTGTGTAGGTTTTAATTTTGCAGCCTACATTTGAATTTAGATTGTTTTCTCTTTCACCATGTCCTGTATATGTGCTTTTAAACTCGATCCATATGTAAAGCCTGTACAGTCCAGGGACAAGCCTATTGTCCTCAGTAGGCATTTTGGCCTACCTGGGCATATGGCAGCAGACTTAGGGAGGGTGGCTCTTAGCTTGTTACATTCCTCATGGTGAAGCATATTGGGCCGTTTTGATCAGTCATGTCGTGTGCCAGCAAAGGATCTTGTCCTCCTTCCCTGTCCTCTCTCCTTTCTGGCTCTCTGTCCTGCCCCCCCACCACTGCACTGCTAATTATTCCTGCCACTGCACTAACCACCTCCTGAATGCTCCAAATGATGTTCCCTCTGTCTGCAACTAAACTCCTACAGCTTCAGAATGAAAATGAGCCAGAGGAAATGGCCCATAGACCTTCCTAATTCGTGTCTTTCTCATGTCTACCGCTTATTACTCCCATCTTGTATGCGTGGTGTGGAAATTATAGTGCAAAATCAGTCTTTGGTGCAGTCAGTTATCTACTGTGTAACCAATGGGTCTCTTGTGTGTGTTTGCTTTTTTCTTTTTGTAAGATGTAATTGAGTTTAATACGTTTTTTTTGCCCTGTAGCCTAGACTTCATAATTGCAGCTGCAGGGGTGGACAAATGATAAATCCATTAGCAAGCCCACCGGATAACTTAGAGCTCCTATGAGCTTGATCATTCCTGTGTTTTGGGAAGCGATTGTGTAGCCATAGTCCTTATCTTTCCTGATAAAGTTTAATGTAGCACATCACATTTATAAGGTGCTTTCTTCTGTCCTCACAATATCAAGTAATCAATATTATGCAAGTCTGGCTAGCATCTTTTTTTTTCTTGATGTGTTTGTATGCGAGGTAGAATGTAGCAAGCAGGATGTGCTGAACTTTATTTTGCTCAGTTTGTCAGTGTTTCCACATACCTGCATGTTCCTGATTGTGAAAAGATCTTCTGCCATTCGTGTATGATCTGACCTTCAGCCAGATCACTTTTCGTCAGTTGCCTTGAGGTAAATCGCATCACTGTGAAGTGCATTATGGTTAAACATACACACCAAATCAAAACCTTTTTTTGCAAACTTATTTGCAAAAGTCAGTAGGAAGTTTGGTTGTTTTTCTTTCTCTGACTTTTGAACCTAGTTGCTCTCTTGATAACCACAAATAAAAACTAATTGCCCAGACACAAAATTTGCTTTTCCTAGGTGCCTAGGTTAGTGATTTTCCCACCCTTGAACTGTGTCACATGAAGGTCTACAGAGAAGGACTAGTTGAGATTGAGAATGCTTTAAATAACATGTATCTTTGTAATGAGATGTTAATTGTATTTTTTCAATAAGATAAAAAGCTAACATATAGAAATAGTCTTAAGGCTAGTCAAAACATCCACATTTCAGCATATTTCAAGTGTGTGTACTGCTGCTTCAATTTACTGGTTCAAAGCATTTGCCATTGAGTTACAAAAGATCATTGATTCCTAAGAAGGTCTGAGTCATCAAATATTCTTGGCCATATTATTACAAGTGTTGTAATAATTCATTAACTGACAGTTTATGATTTCTTCCAGTTCGACCGCATTGATCCTCTAAAATGCTACAGCTGTATTGAGTTGCCCTGAATAAATTCTAATTTGCATCTCTGTACTCATCTGGCCAGGATATTTTTTGAGTTCCACAATTACTATATTTTAATGTGAAAAGTGTGTTGCCTCACACGGTGGTGTGAGTTAGAGCAACGGTCCCCAACCTTTTTTGCGCCACAGACCTGTTTAATATCAGACAATATTTTCACGGCCCGGCCTTTAAGGTGTGCAGGATAAATACAACAAAATAAAATGATACGACCGGCATAAAAACTGGGGTATTAAAAATTATATAATAATAAACGTGACTCCAATGTGAAATCACAACTTTATTAGCAGCATCCTGGTAACATCATGCCAACAACGTAACATGAGTAATATCAGCTCTGCCCCCTAACACTTAACGTATCACATGACCGAGACAAGCGTCTTGACATGCGTCAAGAGTGAGTCATAGACGGATGTTACAGAGAGAATCCGGTTATTTTTCAAAATAAAACATCGTTCAGACTCTGATAATAAATAAAACGGAAATAATGTAAGTTATTTACACTTTCTGTGCGGCATGGTACCAAATGACCCACGAACCGGTACCGGCCCGTGGCCCGGGGGTTGGGGACCCCTGAGTTAGAGGATCGTCTTTGATATGCTTAAATGTGAAATTAGCTGAATTTTTATTGTAGATTTACTGTTCCTATTTTCATACAGGAAGCTAATGTGAATATTGAGTGTCGTTTATGAATAATGGATGGTTGAATCAGATGAAGATTAGTTCAGGTAATGTTCACATCAAACATGAGAATAGGGGAAACTGTGATCTTAGTGACTTTGATCGTCACATGTTTGTTGGTGCAAGACAGGCTGCTTTGTGTATTTCCGAAACTGCTGTTGTCCTTGAATTTTCACTCGCAGTTTCTAGACAGACAATACAAGAGGTTTTTTTTTATTGTTTTGACCAAAAATGCTTGATTTTGCTGCAGTTTTTTTTCCTCAAAAAATTGCAATGCAATTTGCTGAGTTTTTGTGGGGTGTTTTTTTTTTGTGGAAAACTACTTGAATTGGTGAAAGCGCACTCGCACAAAATTGTTTTGCACGGTCTTTCGCAGTGATGTTGGTTGGTAAACGGACATTTTAGTTGTACTCATGTTTGACGCATGTGAATCGAAGAGGGCTTTGGCTGAATGTGCGTTGTGATGACATCACATGACGTTTCTTGGCCCAGACCTACGGAAAATCTGTGGTCATTTTGAAAAATTGCAAGCTCCTGTGAGTACGAGCTTTCTTGATTTTGCATTAATTTCTGAAATTGGCAAATCCTGGATGCACTGTCTAGACATTACACATAAAAGTCTGAAGAAGAAAAAAACATCCAGTGAGCGGCAGTTCTGTGACTGGAAATGGCTTGTTGATGAGAGAAGTCAGGAGAATGGCCAGACTGGTTTGAGGTGACAGAAAAGCTACAGTAAGTCAAATAATCACTCATTATAACCATGCTGAGCAGAAACACAGCACAGAACATAAAATGCTCCTGACTTTGTTGCAAATGGGCTAGAGCAGAGACCACACTGGGATCCACTCCTGGAAGACAAGAACAGGAAGTTGAGGCTACAGTGGGCACAGCCTCTTTTTTTCTATCTCTTAAAGTTAAAAAGACAAAAAAGCAGCAGTCATATTAGTGAGAAACCACAATGTCCTCTGTCCTGAAAATGTTCCTGTGTCAGAAGAACTTAAAGTTATAGCTAAAACTCTGACTGTTACAGCACTGACACTGGAAATGCAAAAGTAAAAGACTCCTAATAGAAAACCTGACCCTCTCAAAAATTACACGTTTTAAAACCATTTGTGGACCATCCACCATTAAAGCCCCTGTGGAAGTTGTTACGATAGAAACTAAAAATAATATATTAGAATGAACATATCAATATACAGTAAGCCTTGCAGCCAAACTAATATCAGTTATAGAAAATTAATCAACACATGGCGCACGGTGGCTTAGCGGTTAGCACATTTGCCTGTTTTGTTTGGGATGAAGCAATTTGTTTCCCCATTCTCAGCTTCTTTCTTTATTGCATGTTGAGAGGTCTCCAGTACATCACACTGAACAGATCACACTGCTTTTCCGTATAGTCTTAATACCCAAACACACCTATTATCTGGACCTGTAAAGCTACAGTAAAGGAAACAGCTGTCCCATTTAGGGAAGAGGAACATGTTCTAGGTACAAGCCAGTTATTTTGATCTAGTGAAGCGTGTAATTAGAGATGTGCTGAGGTGGGATTTGCTGTCTTTTTCATTTGGGCATGGCACAGAATGATTCTTGTCTATTACAGACATTGTGTTGATTCCACACTGTGTCACTGTGGATTTTTTAAGGTTCAGGATTGTTTGAGACAATCTATCAAATTATGAAATCCCTTTTCACCACTGAAAAGTAGCTGAGCCATGAAGTGTTATGGACTCTAAAAGTTCCTGTAGTTTACCAGCCTACTATGATCGATATGCCTATAATCATTGCTCAAATCATCCAGATTGTCTAATAGACATCAACACTCTCACGGGCCAATTTTTAGACAATTCAATATGTATCATATACTTCTGTATAGTATGTACAAATATAGTTTTCAGCGCAAAGAGAAGAACTCACTGTGGTGTTGATTAATCTGAGGGATTTAATTAATTTCGTTCTGCTTGGCCATCAGACCTGGAGATGAGACAGGCTATAGTTATTTGTGTGCATGCGTGCGTGTATGTGTGTGTGTGTGTGTGTGTGAAGGTGATTTGCAGAGCCCTGAAGTGTCCTGTCCTTCATGCAACATGTCTGAGTGCACACAGCATGACCATGTCCACAATCCTCCTTGAAAGCACACGTAGGACACAGAGTAGCAGCTTTTCCTAAACTCCACGTCCTTAGGACATCTGCCATGACTTCATCTGTTGAGATTCTGTCAAAATCTGTTCAGTTTTAAGACATGGGTTCATTTTTTGTTATACTTTTAGGCCCAGTATTTTTTCCAAATGTTTCACATATTAGCAAATGATTTGATTTTGTCTGTATTACAGTAGTTACAGTAGTATTACAGTATTTCTTTAAACCACTTTTCTCCCAATTTGGTAATTTGACAATTCTCAACCACTAGCTAGCTCTCCCATATTCTGTGCCATGTATTTCCATACTTCAAAATATTTCAATTAAGAAATTTGAATAATTTAAATCACAGATGTGATCCCTCCAGTTTCATTGTATTATCTGAAGAAAAACGGATTTAAAAATCAGATCTCACATCACTTCCTTTTTGTATCACAATTTTCAATAAAGAGTAGAAGCACACAGACATGTACATATGCACACTGGCATAAACGGAAACACACGCAGCACACACTGTAGCTCATGTTGATCGCACAAACAGCCACCTTTAGTTGGGTTAATGCTGCATCCACCACTGCAGTGGCCGCTGTTTCTCAACTCCATCACCATGGAAACTGGAGCATCAGCTGCACCAGCATGGAAATGGCGAGATTCGTTTCATAAGGGTGACGGTGGCAGTCCGTTCATTAAGTCTTACTTGCATAGCAGTGTTATGAGCATTTGCAGCAGGATTGTATGCGAGGACTGCCGTGACGGTTTTGCATTTTGGCTCTGGTGTGTGTGGCCCTTCAGCAAGCAGCTCCTTACTGAGTCACCTTGAGTTGACCTTGCTCCTCAGCCAGTGCTTTGTGGACAGCACTAATCTCACTGCAGCTGTCTGAGGAGGAGAAGAAGACAAACTCTGTGCTACTCAAGCACGTTATTAGCTCTAACACAACCATCTTTTTTTCTAACTGACAGAGCATGGATCCATCCAAGAGCCAGCTTCCGTCCGTGACGCTGTTCGTGGGCTGTGGGGTCTCCTCGCTCACACTCCTGCTCCTCATCATCATCTACGTCTCTGTGTGGAGGTACGCAGCAGCTTGAAAAAGGGCAGAAAGGGGATTATTTAAAGCAGAAAGCAAATGAGAACGAAGTATGTATATGTGTATATCCATAGAAGATCTGCATGCTTGTGTATATATCATGTATGTTCCCTGGTCTCCCACAATGAAATTGACAAAAAGATGGAGAAAACAGATAGATCATACATATTCCGTATCAGCGTTAAGCTTTAACTAACCTTTCCAAGCAATAGATTTTTGTCTCTTAATTGTATTTCAAATGTTTGAAGATTTAATAGGATATACTGTATTTTGCAGGATGAAAAGTAAATTATATAATGATTGTTATAGCGCTGTTCTTCAGTACACTATGATAATTTCGTATGTTTAGAGTTTTATTGTGGGTATATTAAACAGGGAACCTGTGGTCCAGACACAATACAATTTGCATTCAATAACATAAGTAGAGGGGCCGCACGGTGGCTTAGTGGTTGGCATGTTCGCTTCACACCTCCAGGGTTTGATTCCCTGAGGCCATGTGTGTGATGAGTTTGCATGTTCTCCCCGGGGGTTTCCTCCGGGTACTCCGGTTTCCTCCCCCAGACCAAAGACATGCATGGTAGGCTTACTGGTGTGTCTAAATTGTCCGTAGTGTATGAATGGGTGTGTGAGTGTGTATGTGATTGTGCCCTGCGATGGACTGG
>JAOUWY010000071.1:17084848-17097366 GCA_025728095.1 Prietella phreatophila | reverse complement strand
AAGAGACTAACTGAGCAGGTGAGATGGTAATCTTGCTATAATTGTGTTGACCTGCTCCCAGTCGTCTGAGGGAATTCATTAGTTTACCTGGTGTGTAAACAGCTCTTGATGATTCACACCTTCTTTAATCTTGTTGAGATCACATGACCCTGTGACCCTTTGCTAAATCCCTCCCCCTAAGCAGCAGTTGACCAATGGTAGTTAGACTAAATTACATCCTTAATTGCTTCTAATCAAATGCTTATCTACATCATGTAGCTGTAACAATCTTGCTCTTTTATTTCCGGCCATCCATATAGATAATTAGTTAATGATGCTGCTAATGACACTCGACCCTATAGGCAATAGATCCTTACCCTTTATACCAGGGAAATCAAAGTCCAATTCTGCTTGAACCACATTAGCATTTGTGTGAGTCTTTTGAAGGACCATAATTGAAGTCTATTAACTTTTAGCATACTAAATGTTTTCTGAATCATCAGCAATAACTAGACTCTCACCGCAGTGTGTTGAGTGAAGGACACAGTGCAACATTCACATAGGGCATCAAGCAACAATAGACAGCAAAACAAACAGACAGGAGTGCTGATATTCTCCTGATACTGTTTGCCTTATTAGTGTATGTTTCTATGTGAATATCCTCGATGGTCATGAAGCTTGACCCCTCGATTGACTCTGTTGTCAAAATATCAAAAACATAAACACACCATTTCTTAAAATAGTAAGTCGGACCTTTTTTTCCCTTTAATGCGACCAACAATCAAGTGGAAAGAAATATATATATGTATGTATGTATGGTGCCCAATACTGATTTTTATTTTGTGACTTCTGCAATATCGAGTCAGTACAAAAACATTTTAGATTCCCAAACATCAGTTTTCCAGCACATTAAATGTTACAGAAAAATGTTTGTATGTCAATAAAGAAACCAACATATCAAGTGGTAAGAGACACTTTTCAGATAAAAAACATAATGGCTGCTGGATTTTGCTGCAAAAATAAGCAAGTGCAACAGTCAAAGTCTCTGGAAGAACTGTGGCTGGTCCTGCAAGATGCTCAATAAAACTTACAGTTCATTTCCTTATAAAAACTGCACTAATTCCACCTGAGATTAATTTTTAAAAGATATATTTATATATAATATATAAATAAAAGCAATGGCCTGTCACACCAAATATTGCATTGGTTTCGTTTATTTCCGTTTACTGCCCTTTATAGAACTTTTTCTTAAATGGAGAACTGACAGTCATCAAAATGGCAGAATCAGCTCCAAATACATCAACAAAGCAACACTGTAGAACTAACCTATGGTTTGACAAAAAAAAAGCAAAGAGACAGAGGTGGGAAAGATGTTTTTCAAGTCAAGGCTCACAAACACCAACAAAGAAAATATGGGACATGATCCAAAGGTGAATGGCAAGGAAGGCAATACCCAAATACAACACATCAAGAATCAAAGGCTCTCTACTAACTAGCAGACATCTGAGAGATTCTTCAGTGGAGAACTGCTTCCCTTAGTTCCAAATAATATGGGCACAAGGAACAAATCCTTAACTTCCTTTCAGATAACATTGAACCATATAACCAGCCTTTTACAATGGAGGAACTCCTAAAAGCCGTAAGCTGCCCTAATGATACTGCTGTTGGACTGGACAAAATTCATTGCTAGCTTTTAAAACACTTACTCCAAAGCACGTTATCGATCCTCTTTGACAGCTTCAACACCATTTGGAAGTCAAGAGATATACCATCCTACTGGAAAGAGGAAATAATCATACCTATACCCAAAACCAGGCAAATATCTGGGTCTACATACCCAAACAATTATCGCCCTATATCTCTGACTAGCTGCCTCTGTAAATCCATGGGAAAAATGGTGAATAATCATAACAGAAGTAGATATATTACTTAATATTGTACTCAATATTGTACTTAAGCCTCCTTTCCATTTTTGTACAAAAAGGTAGGAGAGAGTGTGGTTCGTTCACTGGCATCCTTTGCATGTAGGGTGCACTACCAAGATTATTACAAATTCTTAAATTCCACAGTGGCACCTTGTTACCAGCAAACGACAAAAGGATTTTTGTGTAATACTTCCTCACTGTCAGATGGTGGTTGCGTCCGTGTGATCATTATGTCCACCATGCTGCTGAGTCATTGACGTACATGCATTATGTACGTTTCTTTAAGGTGGAGAGGCTGAAGATGGAGGTAGCTAAGCAAGCTAACCAGCAGCAGAAGAAAGTCAAGGAGAGGGCTGCGGAGACCAAGAGAATTCAGGATCTTGAACGACAGGTACACACACACTCAGCAGAGGTGTACCTTGTGTCCTCTTGGTTCCTCTCCCCTGTGGGTCAGCTGTCTCACACTGCAGAGTCTGTTTATTCAGGACACGTCACACATGGCTTGTTTTTCTAAGCACTGCAAAAATTGAGCTGCAGTTTTCCCTCCCTTCAAGCCTCTCCAGTCTAACCAGGAATTAGTCTCTGGCTTGTGTTCACTTTTTTATAGTCACACGCTGGATAATTACCCTTGAAATTCAGCGTAAAAGTAGATGTGTAGAAAACGTAGCTTATTATTTACTTTTTGTTCCATAAAGACTACAGCACAATAAGTTTTGAATGTTTTGCTATACATGCCATACTTGTTTGCATGTTTTGTTTATATCATACAATTTCAGTTTTAATAAACACCTGTATATGTAAGAATCTCTGTAACAAGAAGAGAGATCATTCACACTGCTTATATCCTCAAATCTGTCTGTCAGGTGAAAGAAATGGAGGAGATTCTGCGCCGTAGGCACCCAAACTCTCTGCCAGCACTGATGTTTGCTGCAGCAGCTGCAGGTGGAGAAAGGGGAGGAGAAAGTCATCCCCCTCAGCCATCACATTCTGCTGCCCTGCTGGAAAGGCGCATCCACAGGCTGGAGGCTGAGCTTGAGGACCGTGATGAAGAAGCCAAACGCTCACTCAGAGCCATGGAACAGCATTTCCACAGGATCAAGGTGGGAATAACCAAGTAGACAGCTGCTTTAATTTTAGAATTAAATATAAAAAACAAATTTATCTGTCCTAAAAGCTATTTTTACTTTTCTCAATAGTTCTAAATAGGTAGTTATTTTACTGTTTTTCTGTGGCTGAGTATCAAATCATAAAAATCCTACTGGGTATGGATGGGTAAAGTTAAGTGGCTAAAAGGACAAAAAAATAAAATGTGTACAGTGTATGAGGTACGGGTTATTGTTCTGTAAGTGAATCAGCAGCATGATAAATCACATACTCCTAAAACACAAGCATGCCGGGAAGCTTATTTCAGCAAGTCATGTACACATAAATAATAAGTCTTTTACACATTGTTACACATTAAAGCTGTTCTTTTCAGTTTCAAAATTGAGGCTATTCACTTTTATAGCTACAAGAGCTCAGGAACATTCACAGTACAGATGAACATGATCTGTCTGCCAAAAAAGCCAATTCATTTAAAATGGGAAAGGATATGACCTAAGGAAGTCCAATCTGGAATGAGCATGCCAGAATCTACAGTGGCAAGGGAAAACTTGCTAGGTCCACATGAGGAACTCGTAATCTTCTGTGTGACACCAGAGAGTGGTTTTATAAACCCCTTAATGGCAATGGTATTCACTAATGGCAGTGCCCTCTTTCGGCAGGATAATGTGCCCTCCCACACTGCAAAAAAATTGTTCAGGAACATGTAGAGTTACCTTTACATTTAAGGCATTTGGCAGATGCCCGTATAAAGCGCAACTTACAGAAGTGCTTTGAAGTGCCAGTTTATATTAAGATTGTACACTCCATGGGAACTTGAATAGGAACATCTTTTACACCTATTCATTCATACAATTATCTAATCAGCCAATTGTGCGTCAGCTGTGCGATGCATAAAATCATGCGGATACGGGCCAGCAGCTCCAGTTAATGTTCACATCAACCATCAGAATGGGGAGGGGGGGAATGTATCAAGGCATGATTGTTTGTTTTGGGTATTTCTTTAACTGCTGATCTCCTGAGATTTTCACTCCTAACAATCTCTAAAGTTTACTCCAAATGGTTTACTCCAAAAAAAAAAAATCCAGTGAGTGGCAGTTCTGTGGACAGAAACACGTTGATGATGAGAGAGGTCTACAGAGAATGGTCCACTCTGGTTCAAGCTGACAGAAAGGCTACGGTAACTCACATAACCATTCTGTTGAACCTTGAGGTGGATGGGCTACGACAGCACAAGACCACGTCTGGCTCAAAGTCTGTCAGCCTAGAACAGAAAGCTGAGGCTGCAGTGGGCACAGACAAGCCAAAAGTAGACAAGTGAAGACTGGAAAAATGTAGCCTGTTCTGATGAATCTCCTTTTCTGCTGAGACACACAGATGGTAGGATCAGAATTTGGCACCAACAGCATGAACCCATGGACCCAACCTTCCTTGTTGGATTCCTCCTGGATGATGCTGGAGGAATTGGTGTAATGGTGTGGGGAATGTTTTCTTGGTATATTTTGATTGGTATTAACAGGCGCAATCATTTCTTGAACGCCACAGTGTATTTGAGTGTTTTTGCTGACAATGTGCATCTCTTGGGCACAATTAACCATCTTCTAATGGCTATTTCCAGCACCATGTCACAAAGCAAAAGTCCTCTCAAACTGGTTTCATGAGCATAAGTAGTTCAGTGTTCTTCAGTGGACTTCTCAGTCAGTCAGGATCTGAATCCAGTAGAACAGCTTAGGGATGTGGTAGAATGTGAGATCCACAGCATAAAAGTGCACCTGAAAAATCTGCATGAAATGCACAATGCAATCATGTCAATATGAACCAGAATCTAAAAGTAATGTTCCCAACATCTTGTGGAATCCATGTTACAAAGAATTGAGGCTGTTTTGAGAGCAAAGGGAGACCTTACCCAATATTAGTATAGTGTTCCTAATAAAGTGTTGAGTGACTACAAACTTTAGTGTAGCATGAGTATTTTATTTCATAGTTAAAACCAGAACACATGAATATACTGCAGATGCACAGCACATGCATATGCTGCTAAAGGCCCCTCTAATCATCCAGCAGTTTTAAACACTGTTGTGGCTTCTTTAAACAAGCTTTAATTGGATTTAAAATGCATACATGCAAATTGCTCACAAAAATTCAAAAGCAATGTTTATATAGTACAGCATGTCAGGTTTACAGAACCATTGTTATGTGCAACATGGAGTTCTAAAGAACAGAACCTTAAAGACAGAAAACATGAATAAATTAAACCTTTCTGGTCCTGCTATATTATTTTTAGCTTTGTATGAGTGAAATGTATACTGAACCTTTCTTGCCAGATGTTGGAGAAAAACAGCCTGCCTATGTGGTTTACTCCAGGAGTTATGATTCAGACCATGGTAACACTTTACAGAAGCAGTTGCCATAGTAACAAATATTCTGAAGAGCACTTTCTTAAAGTATCTCACTTCTCCATAAACATTCGTTTTAACAATATGGACTGTATGAACACTATAGACTGTATATTCACAGATAAAAATGGACACTGTAATTAAAATGCTCTGGAGAGGCATAGCTCAAATGATCTTGTTATTTTTAAACATTTTGATGGCCAAATAAAAAAAAATTGGCATCAGATTTTTATTAACCAATATTGTGAACACTAGAATGCATAGACAATGCAAGTTATCATAGTATCTATTTGATAAATATATAGGATGCCTGTTCTCACCTTCAAAATTATAGACAAAAATATATTTTCCTTAAATAGTCCTTATACTCAATTTAACCCCAGATTTAAGGTCCGTCTAGTTCGTCGCAGGACACCATCCGAACACAGGACGAAACCGATGCAATGGAAGAACAAGTGAAACTCTACAGACGGTAGCCTGAGCATTACTATAGCTATTATTGCTTCTTTGTCCATGACACAGGACCACATATTCTTTTTTTTATTTTATTTTATATTATCTTGAGCTAAATGGAGCCAGCATAATGAGCTGGAATAAAACATGGGCAAAAGTAGGGTGTAGAGGAAGAAAAAAAAATTGCATTAGTTTGTGACACAACCATGACTCCATGACCACACTGTAGTCATTTGAAATCTGTGTTCGTGCACAGAATTGTATTTATATGTATACAGCAACAGAAAGGAACATTGCAGGTGGAAATCCAATTACTCAGTTGATCAATTATCCTTATTTGCACTTGCAAACAGCCTAATAGAACACTGCTAAAAGTAATGTAAAACATATTACTTATAGACCTGCAATATTGTGTGTGTGTGTGTGTGTGTGTGTGTGTGTGTTGCTTTGTTTTGAACTCTTATGAGGGCAGGATAATGTCAGTTGTTTATATAGCTTTTGTAAATCTTCTACAGCTTTTCTTCAGAGTTAAGGATGGCTCCAAACTGAGAGGCAAACTTGTGCAAAGGTCTGCATGGTCAGAGAGCCCAAGCAGTTGTATGCCCCTAAGGGGTTGAAATGAGAAGCATCCAGTCATTTACTTTGGTTCCTGTTCTCTTATGACCAGAGCCTGGCTAAAGCCAAACATATTGCCTTTTGTTGCATGGGGTGTTTTTTAAAGTGTACTGTCTGTCCTCATGCATAGCTATTCCTACCCATCTTAACAGTAGATAGTTCCTCACTGTAGTGATTTTAATCAGGAGCTGTGCATTAAACACTTGGAGAACCAATTGCAGGAATGACTGCCCAACAGAGGAACAATAGCAGCACATCACGCTCACAGTGCTGCACCAACTCTGACTTGCATATATTGTATAATGATCAAAGGCATGACAGGTATTATAAAAGGACCAGGTAAGTCCTTTTCCCCTCTATGCCTGTGATTGTTTATGTTTGTCTATATGTATGACATTATGATTTTGTACTGTGGAAACAAATTTCCTCTTTTTGAGGACCAATAAAATTATCCGTCTGTCCGTGGTAGGACTGTGATGGTGGCCGTGGTAGTTTGCCATCGCGGTGGTCGAATGCCATGTTTCTGCTTGAGTGGGCACTATGACAAGTACAATGTTTTGTATAACATGTAGTAGTAATAATAATAGTTGCTAATGTTAATTTATGTGTATAGCCTACCATATAGCTGGAGATTTTATGTTAATACACAAATTGTCTTCATAATCAAACGCCTTATATGGTGTTCTGTTAGTTTGGCATGGGTTTGTTTCAGCATGGCAAAATCCATTCAGGCGAATTCTGCGATTTCACTTTGGGTTCTGCCACTGCGATGGATCTTGTTGGGAAACCAGATGTTACATCGGCGATCTTTGGACATTAACCACCACGGTGGTAAAAAGCTGCCACTGTCACAGCCCTATAAATAGGGTGCTGCTTTCCTCTTTTTTTTGTAAAGTACTACAAATGTGCTTAAAGGTCATGCAATTATTTGCAGTAATTTAGTGGTTCAGATTAACTAACTAGAACGGATGTAAAAAATATAAATGTACTGCAAGCTCTTTCCTGTGTTTTCTTCCTGAAATTAAATCACTGAGAGCAGATCAATATTCAGGAAATGGTGAAAACTGCATATCTAAAGCTTTAAATTGCAGTGCACTTTAACCTTGTTTGCTTGCAGCTTGTTTCTATGTTTTGATGCTAGTGCAGCTCTGGTGTCATTTATTGACCTATAATCTTTAAAGCTTCATAATAAAAACTGTATGCAAGCAACATATTTCTAATGAAAATTGTGGTACTATTGTATACCCATCTCACAGTGCAGACCTCAACAGTTTTATATTCCTGCGGAGGTTTGCTATTTAACATTTTTCTAAGGACAAAAATATGTAGCCCCAGGCATTCATTTGGGCTCTCAGGAAAACCTTTACATGCCTCGGGGAAAGCACATACAATTAGTAGCCCACTCCCCAGTAATTTTGCCTTTGTACACTGGATTTGAAGTGAAGTAACCAAGGTGTGATTGAAGCGTAGACTTTCAGCTTTAATTCAATAGGTTTAAAAAATTGCATTTAGGAATTGGACTTGTAATTATCTGTATTATTTGGAATAACGTATACGTTTACTGACATCCCACTATTTTATGTTAACGTATTTAAATTTGCAGTCTCAAGACCATGCTGTTTACACATCTCTATTTCTCTTTCTAGCTCCAATATGAGCAGCAGATCTCTGATTTGGAACAACGGTTAGCAGAGCAAGGCCAAGAGTGTCGTGACTGCTCATCTAAGAATTCGGAGACCCAGTCCGATGCAGTGCAGGAGATGGAACAACCAAAGGAACTGCACCAGAGTGAAGAAAGTGCTCTGAAAGCCAAGGCCAAAGCCACTTTGAAGGAGGAGCCCCAGCAGGCTCATTCCTCAGTAGAGCCAGAAAAGCCCTCAAGACATCAGAAGCAAGCAGAGGCAGCACATATCACCCGGATAGAACGCCTGAACCAGGAGCTTACCACCAAGAGCCGAACCATCCAGGAGCTGAAGCGCATTGTGGAGCGGCTGCAAAGAGAGAGGAAGAGCATGTTATTCATCCCAAAATTCAAAACATCCAGCACTCTGTCCAAACAGACAGGCAAGGACCCATCCCTTGTCCTTGCTCAGGCTTTCCCATCTGCTCAGGATGAAAAAGATTATCAGCCTGGAGTTTTCTCAGGCTCCCACATTTCTGAGGTGCAGCAGGAGAATGAGAGACTGAGGGCCAGACAGGATCAGCTGGAAAAACAGTGGTTAGAAGAAAGAGTCTCACTTCAGGCTGCTGCCTCACAAGCACATGCTGAACTCCAGAGGTATGTAAACCACTGGTCATGAACTGGTTATATTGGTAGTGTGTTGGTAAAGCTCTGCTATTTTTTAGGGCTCGGGAGCAAAGCCTAGAACAGCTGGCCTTGCTCAGGGCTGACCACCAAAGAGAACTGGAGCATCTGGTAGCTGGCCACGCCTTGGAGCACTCCTCTTCCAAAGTTGCTGAGCTCACAAATCAAGTGAAATCACAGGAGGTATGGTTTATTTTATATTCTTGTTTTAGTTCTAAATGACATTGACAGATCAAGTTAAAAAGGAGGCAAAAAAAAAAAGCATAAATAAACAATCTGTGCAAGTAAATTATTTGTCACAAGCATGATGGCAACAGATTTCAAGAAACTTGTTCTATGTTCACATGTTGAACAGATCCATGGCGGTCACCATCTCACATTTGTGGCATAAAAGTGGATCAGATCAATGCATTAACTTTAAGATTTATTCTGGTTCCTGTTCGAATTCCTGGTCATGGTGATGAAATCAGTTTGTGATGTGCCATTTCACTCTATTATTGATAATTATTCATAATAATAAACAATAATTAACACAGATGGGTTGAGTGGCCAATATTTCACTCTAATACAATTAAAACTACTTGTGAAAATAATTACTCAAGAAACAACAATGTGTGTCCTGCCTCTGTCGACACGTTCGCTTCTTCCCCTCTTCGGTCATCATCTTCCAGGATTGAGCCCACTAAAAAAGTGATTGGTTGTGTCCACATTCAGACAATTGCGATATGTCGCAAGACTCGTGGCCTCATTATACGTGTTCTAAACTAATTATTAAAATGACGTATATTCATTTAACAATCATAGCTTTAAAGTCAGCCATTTTTAGTTGTATAGAAAATGATTTAATTATGTATGAAATGTATTAAAATAAACATAACTGTGTGTGTGTGTGTGTGTGACATTCAGGTCATGGTGCTGCATTTGCGTGAGCAACTGAAGGAGCTACAAAGAACTAAAGAGGCTCTTGCTTTGTCTAAACTCCGAGAGGAGACGTTACAGAACCAGGTAATCAAATTCTTTTAATCTCCATCACTTAAAACACTTTTCATAATTGTTCACTGTTGGTCATTTCCATACATGCAGTTACTTCTTTTTTCCCCTCTACTTTATGTATCCAGTTGAAGTACTTTCCAAGGTCTTTTACCTTACTTCTTCTCATCTTTAAGGCTATGTATCAGAGGAGGGCAGATCGTTTTATTCAATATTCATTCACCTCCACACACACATCGACTCAGTTTTTTCCTCTTATATCTAGTGAATGTAACTGTTTGGTATTGATGAGCTTAGTAATAGAGAATCATTGATCAATAGCTTTGTATTTAAAAAAAAAAAGTCAAGGCATACATGCAATGGCTGAGATCAAATAGTATTAAACACATTTATCTCACAGCACTATTTGAAATCTTAAATCTGATTGGTCAGAAGGTGGTGATTAAATGTTGTATAATAGCAGCTCTGACAGTAGTATCACCTGTTTTGTTTGTCTTTGGTTTGATATTTTATTGTTTGTCTAGTAAAGGTAATTCACAAGGACTTGTATTCTGGGTGCTCCACATAATGTAAGACTAATAAACTGATTTAAAAAATGTATTACACTCAATAAATAGTTATTTGTGCATGATTGCCTGAAAAGGGAAAGGCTCTGATTTGTTCAACAAATCAAATGATTTATCAGTGATGAAATGGAACAACCAACAATAACTGCCATTGACCAATCTTAATTTAATACTGAAACAAGTACTTTCAAGTGAGTACTTGAAAGTGAGTGTATTATCTCTCTCTGTCTGTGTGTGTGTGTGTGTGTGTGTGTGTGTGTGTGTGTGTGTGTGTGTGTAGCTGACTAAGCTTTTAGAAGAGCTAAAGCAAGCAAAAGAGGCCCACAGTCCTGAGCTGAGACACTTTGCCATCCTGGAGCACAAAATCCATACCATGGAGGTCCGATACAATCAGCGTGAGCAAGAACTACAGCAGGTATGTAGGTCAACTCTATCTGCAGTATACATTCACAAAGCACAAACTAATTACCGTGTTTCATATTGTAGATGATTGCTCAGACACGCTTAGTGGTGGAGCAGGAACAGCAGGCGGAGGTAATACGCTGGAAGAGACTGGCTCAGGGGAAGAGCAGTGAGCTGGAGGCCTTCAGAAGGGAGCTGGACTCCATACTGGATGTGCTCAGAGAGCTGCAGAAACAGGGTGTGGTGATTCCTGCCACACAGTACTCTGCTGCTGGCTGTATATTCCCTCCTCTCAGTTACTGATGTAAGGTTCTTTATATAAGCTCTAGACTCATATGTCTGGGAGACACTTTTTGCAATACAAAACCAATTGAATACCATGCTGAGCACTATCCAAGATAAATAAAACATACTGATTGCATGAATTATACTGGTCCCTGTTAGAGCTAAGTAAGAAATGCCAGAGTTTCCATATACATTTTTTTAATCCCATTTTTATCCCATCACTTTTAGTATGCAGTGCACACAGAATACTTAGGTTTCTGTGACTCGGTTCAAGGTTCACCAGCATTAAGTAATTCTTATATTTCTGCAATATAATAGATTGGTAGTTAGGAAAATAATTTGTAACCAAATTGTAGATACTTTATGAAGTACACCTCATGTTCGACTTTTGTAACACACTTTGAATTTTGTAATAAACTTAAACCAAAATGTTTTTAATCAGATAAACTGAACCAAATTCCAAACATTTTAAAAAGGACAAAAGAAAAGTATTTCTTTTCAAAGAGGGTCTGTGCATAAAACAAGCCATTTCATGTGTTTGCAAAGTACCCTATTGTAGTTGTAACCACATGTGATTCATCTATTTGCAGTTCTCAATGATTTGTATTAAAAAGTGAAAACATAATTGCCGTAAGTTGTAAATACTAGGAATGTATTCAATCAGTCACCCCTGTGCTAGTGCTTTACACATTTCCATTGTAGCAAAGTGGTGTCTCTTGGTAGGCCTCGGGAGGGGAAAAAAAAAAGACGAAAATGTCATTTAGGTAGAGCCACTGTTTTTAGCTGTTGAAAACTTATCATGCTGACATATTTCTCATTGTTTAATTTATTATGAATTAATGTTATTGATGTAAAAATTAAAAGCATTAAAATGTTTTTCACACTATTTAAAATAAATTGAAATTAATTTTCTACTAGTACTGATCCAAAGTCTCTGTGCGTGTTTGAGTTTGATGACTAAAATTCCATGTGAATTTCACAGTTCTTATAAAAAATATTTTTATAAAAACTGTTTTGTCTTTGATCTACTTTCTGGGCTGGATACTAATCAGTATCTCTGCATGCAATGGATGGCAATTTTATCCTAATTTCTTCTGGACTTGCACTTCTTGTAAAGTGCTCAATAAGGAAGATGATCACGTTGATTTCTGGGAAATTACCAAGTACACGGCATTCCATAAATCTATTTGAGCCTGTTGTTGACTGGTGTTCTCATGACAGGCTTCAGACCCACCATGGCCTTGACCAGAATGTTGCTGAATGAATGAAAGTTAAAATGATTCATCATGATGAGTTTACAATTATGTAGTCACAGTTTAGCATTAGTTTAGTGTCTGAAAGCATTAGAATAATAAAACAATAATTGTTGCTCTACATAAAGATGGCCTTGGCTACAGTGGGAGAAAAAGTATTTGATCCCCTGCTTTTGTACGTTTGCCCACTGACAAAGAAATGATCAGTCTATAATTTTAATGGTATATTTATTTGAACAGTGAGAGAC
>JAOUWY010000071.1:17006449-17017989 GCA_025728095.1 Prietella phreatophila | reverse complement strand
TAGACTGATCATTTCTTTGTCAGTGGGCAAACGTACAAAATCAGCAGGGGATCAAATACTTTTTTCCCTCACTGTACTGCAAGACATACCGTCAAATACATTCATACATACATTCAATAAACAGATTAGTACATTAGTATATTTTATATAATCATGGTTATTAGCCTATTTAAAACAGGGGTCAAACTTTAAAAGCTTTTGAACACACTGCTGATCCACATAATAATCTAAAGCCCAGTGTAAAGCATTTCATGACTGCAATAAATATGCCAAAGTGCAGTATAAGAGAAGGTGTTTTGCTAAGCCCATACAGCCTTTGCATCTGAGGTTTAACTCCTAGATTACAGGGACAATCTGTTCACAGCAGACCTGGCTTTGTGTGCTTACTCCATCCTCTCCAGCCTTTCCTCTCCTGATGAGTGTATGAGAAGTGCAAGTAGCATGTTTGCTCTAGTGGAAAGTTATTATGCCAGTCAAGAGATGCTCTTCAATTAGAAAACAACGATGACTTAACTATGAATGTTCCCTCAGACGCTCTCACACTCAAGATTTTTTCTATGGGAGCACTGTATCTCAGCCGTTTTGATGCTCAGTACATCATAAACCGATTTGCCATAACATTAAAACCACTGAAAGGTGACGTGAATAACACTGATTATCTCATTACAATGGCACGTGTCAAGGGGTGGGATATATTTGGCAACAAGTGAACAGTCAGTTCTCAAAGCTGATATGTTGGAAGCAGGAAAAATGGGCAAGCATTATGCTCTGAGCGACTTTAGCAAGAGCCAAATTGTGATGGCTAGATGACTGAGTCAGTGCATCTGCAAAATGTCAGGTCTTGTGGGGTGTTCCCAGTATGCCTACCAAAAGTGGTCCTTGGAAGAACAACCAGTGAACCAGTGACAGGGTCATGGATGCCCAAGACTCATTGATGTGTGTGGGGAGTTCAAGGTGTTGACTTGGCCTCTAAATTAACCAGATCTCAAGCCAATCAAACATCTGTGGGATGTGCTGGACAAACAAGTTAGAACCATGGAGGCCCCACCTCACAACTTACAGAACTTAAAGGATTTGCTGCTAATGTCTTGGTTCCAGATACCACAGCACACCTTCAGAGGTGTTGTGAAGTCCATGCCTTGAAAGGGCAGAGCTGCTCTGGCAGCACAAAGGGGACCTACACAATATTAGGCTGGTGGTTTTGATGTTATGGCTGATTGGTGTATAATACGTGTAGTCCAGCTAGTAAATCTGGACAGTTTAGCTGGGGGAAAAATGCAACTGTGAAATGCCATTTTGAGTCAGAGATTATACATAGAACTTGTGTATTTAGCTGTTAAATCTTTCAGCTCATTTCAGTTATTAATTACAGATATCTTAAAAATGGAAATGGCTTCACTTGAAAAATTGTGGACGTGAGGACAACAATGTTCGTTTTTACTCTTTAGTGCTTTCTGTATATCTTTTAGAAAAAGAACATCAGAGGCAGCAGAGACAGATATACAGTGGGAGAAATAAGTATTGAAAGTGTCAACATTTTTTTTCAGTAAATATATTTCCAATGAGGTTTTTCACATGAAATTTTCACCACATATCAGTATTAACTCAAGAAAACCGTAAATATAAAGAATTCACAACATTAAAGTCCATAAATAAAGCTATGTGTAATAAAGTGGAATGACACAGGAAAAATGTACTGAACACGCTAAGAAAAAGCAGTTCTCCAAGGCAAGGTAAGGAACTGAAATGCATAAGTAATTATACACCCTATCTGTTTAAATTAATATCAGTTTGGTTAGTAAATTGATGGTCTATAAAAAGGCTTTTCACTACCAAGGTGTCACACAAGAAACATCTCATGATGAGCAAAAGCAAAGAGCTCTCCCAAGACCTTCGCAACCTTATTGTTGCAAAACATATTGATGGAATCGGATACAGGCGTATTTCAAAACTTCTGAATCCTCCAGTAAGCACCATTGGGGCCATTATCTGCAAGTGAAAATAATATCACTCTGTTATCATCCAGCCATGCACAAGAGCTTCTCGCAAGATTTCTGACCAGGGAGTAAGAAGAATAGTCAGAAGAGTAGCCCAAGAGACAAGGACTACTCGGAAAGAGCTCCAGAATTTCTTGGAGGCAGCAAATGCCATCGTCACAGTGAAAACAATAGGCAATGCACTCCACTGCTCACGGTCACCCTGCAAGACTGCATTACTAAAGAAAAGGCATGTCGAGGCTCGTTTAAAGTTTGCTACAACTCATTTGGACAAGCTTATGAAATACTGGGAGAGTGTAGTCTGGTCAGACGAAAGCAAAATTGAACTTTTTGGCAGTCATACTACGCACCATGTTTGGAGAAGAAATGGCACTACACATCACCCTTAAAACACTATACCAACAGTGAAGTTTGGAGGTTGAAGCATCATGGTGTGGGGCTGTTTATCATCACATGGTACTGGCAGACCTCATATAATTGAAGGAACGATGAATGGAGCCTTTTACCAGGAGATTCTTGAGAACAATTTACTGCCATTCTTCAGGATGATGAAGATGAGACGTGGGTAGACCTTCCAGCAGGACAATGATCCAAAGCATAGAGCAAAGAAAACTCTCAATTGGTTTCAGAGGAAAAAAAATCAAGGTGTTAGAATGGCCCAGTCAGTCACCACAATATGTTTAGAAGAATGGGCCAAAATCACATCTGAATACTGTGGGCCAATTCTCATTAGAAACAAAGGCTTCTCCACTAAGTATTAAATAAATTTCAGTTAGCGTGTTCAATACTTTTTTCCTGGGTCATTCCTCTTTATTAAACATAACTTCATTTATGGACTTTAATGTTTGGATTTCTTTATATATGTGGATTTCTTGAGTTAATACTGATGTCTGGTGAAAATTTCATGTGAAAGGCCTCATTGGAAATATATTTACTGAAAATAATTGCTGATGCATTCAATACTTGTTTCTCCCACTGTATGCATGCATGTTTGTGCTTGCAGGTTTAATTCACCTCGTCCAGAATGCGGTTCTTGCCCCTGGTGATGGCTATGTTTAAGGCATTGATCCATGACTCTTTTTCCTCTGGACTGACGGCCAGGAAGACCAAATGTGGAACCTAGGGGACATGCAAACATAGCTGTTAAATATACGCCTGAAACATGATGAATCAGCTTTTGAATTAAAGATCTTTTCTTATTTTAAAAATATCTCATAAACGTTCCTATTATTATGTTAATTGTACAAATTCAATAAGAAGGTATAAGACCACTAGTAACACATTATCAAAAATGGTAATATCCAAACAAATAAATTGTCTTCATTCCGTTTAACCCGAGTATGCGTTAGCAGGAACCTTGTCTTGAAAATACATTTAGATTTCCTGTATATTATCTATTTATGTATTTCACAGAAATAATGTAGTGTGGTTACTGTCTTCTGGTGCACTTTTCTCAGTGGTCGATCATATCTGTGAGCATTTTTTGATCAGTGTTTTTATATTAACTAATACCTTATCTCTGTTATAGCAGTTAATTTGCTACGTCTGGTATCTGAACTCAATTTATTGGACATTTTATTGTTGGCTGTTAATAATATGAGGTATAATAATAATACAACTCCCTGATTGGCATGTAGCCACAGCTGAATTGTTTGTTCTTATTTGATAGAGATAATATAATTTAGTCAGTGTATTTAGTTAGTAGACAGGTGGTAAATGTGGTAAATTCTACTCCATACAAGAACCATTTTGAACTAAAGTCCCAGTCCATCATGAAATCTTCATCAGAGTTTAAAGTCAGATTATTTTTAAACACAGATTAAGTTCAAACAGGAAACAATTGGAATATACACAACCAATTTAGCACTATGCTAAATTATACTAAATTATACTGCAATCTATACTTCCATCCACAAAAAAACAGGGCCTATAGAGTCATGTGGTTCAAGCTACAGTATACAGATGCAACAAAAAGTGCAAGAGGCTACAATATCATGGTGCAAAACTCCAAGTGTTCTAAATGTAAATCTCCTGAGACTGCAGCAGTCTACACATATTCCATTGCTTCAGCTATGCATATCAAAGTGCTGTTAACTCTCATAACTTCCAGACCATAGCCTCCATGTGCTGTTTTTTATTGCTGTCTAAGTAGTTTTGCAACACCAAAGGAACTGGTCTTTACCTTTGAGTCTATAACAAAAATGTACACAGCCAACCAGTGCTGTCTTATGATCTACAACTTGGCACAGAAAGAGAACAACAGCAGTGATGGTCATTTCCTCCAGAGATGTGCATTTGTAATACAGCATGCCATTATAAAGCAGTGGGAAACATTAGCCACATGGTGGCGTGTGCTGCTGACTGGTTCCCATCAGGCCTTGGGATTAACCGCCTGCCTCAGTGCTGGATTGCAGTAAATCAGCCTTAATGCTGTACATGTGACCAGTTAAAATCAGCTAAAATAAGCACTGATGTTACAGGATAGCATTTCTTTGGTATCACTGACATGATATGTGTTTTGGTCTGAAGGACAGTGTTCTTGTCACATGAACAGGATGACTGAGGACTTACCAAATGCGATTAACATTCTTACTGAAAGCTAATTACCTAGAAAAAGATTATGAGAAAGAGCGTACATCACACCTTGTTTGTGGTCTATCACTTATAAAAAAAGTTACCTTCTTCCTGAAGTCTCAGAACTGCAGTGAGTCACTATTTCCGCAGAATATCTAGATGATGTAGTTTGCACTAAAATGTATTTTATTATTCATTTATTTTTTCATTTTGTTTGTTTGGTCATTGCATTGCATTATGAGCATTAGCCAAGAGACGGCATTACTCACCGTATTGCCTGGTTGGCGGGCGCACAGCAGCGTAAACTTGCTGTGATTTTTTTTGGTCCGACTCTTGGCCTTGCGAAGCTCTTCAGACCTCTCATAGTCTGTAAGGTCCACCACCTCCTGAAATTTCTTCTCATCCTTCACCTAAGGAGGGCAATAGATTTAAATACAATTTGTCCTATCCTTATTTGACTGTTTATTTTTTTCGTATTTGAATGAGAATAATGCTGGAGTCTCGAGCAGTCCTGACCTTTAGATTGAGTAGGACTACAGCAGGATCTTGGCTAGGGTAAATGGGGTGGGAAGCCTAAAACAGTGTGCCAAACTGAGATAAATGTCCTACTGTGTTTTATTAAGCCAAATTCTCTTGCTCTAAGCAACACCTGTTTATCTGTTTAATTGGGCTCTTTACTGTAAAATGGGGAAAAAATCCAAAATATATTACTTGGACCCAAACCGTAGCAGGAAAAAAAAACACACAGCATAACGGAGTCATCAGTGTTTCCTTAAAACTTACCGTCCATCTATAGCTGTTTTTAAACTCAAACTTTAAACAAATACAATGCATACCGTCAGTCAACACGCCAAAGTCATGCCCTGAATACCTGAATGCTAGTACAAGATTTCACAGTCAACATGACTGAAAGGTGGGTTGATACACCTCTTTGTCCTGATCGGTTCCATGTTGGAGGTGAACATCATTTTGTTTTTCTGGCACCACAGAGCCAGAATGTAGTTTCACCAAACATTACAAAAAGTGCAGACATCTCTGTCCCTGATCCTAAATATAACTATAAAAATAAGGTAATCACATTAGCAAACGCATTTTTTCTCTTCACAACATCAAGACTCATCCCATAGGGAAAACTAACAGTAATTATTTCACATTTATAATTAAATTGATTTAGGATACATGGAGCCAATTTGATAATTAGGTCTTCAGCCACAACTAAGGCAATATGTAAACCACTTGGCCTCCAGTGTGGCAACGTAAGTCCATGGCAACATTCACAGCGCAAATGACACTACTTAGATATATCCAACTTGCCAAAAGGCACTCTAAGGACAAAGTTGCATTTGCAATATTTATACAGCCTGAAGCTTATCACCCTCAGCTCTAGCCATGGAGACAGGGACGATTATCAGTCAGCTTAGACACACAAAGCTACTCGTGACAGTCGGTCAGATGGTGAAATTGGACTCTGTTTATTTTCAAAGCTTCAGCAGTGTCACTGTTTATACAATAAGAAAACTGACACTTATTAGGATGTAAATTGTAAGTGCTAAGTATAAACTGCATCTTTCAGAGAGAGCTGTTGCACTATTTTGGCCAGTTTTTTTTTCCGAATCACCTAACCTATTGGTGTCAGGGCATGAAAATAAATAATGATGTTCAGTGTTATGTCATTCATTGCACTATTGGTTTCAAGGACACCCTACACATATATTGCAATTACTGTTCCAAAAAAATATAAATTAAGAGTTAGTTTAGTAGACTCTGGTGGCAGCAGTGGACAGCAATATGTTTGGACACATTACCAAATATCAGAAACTTATCAATGTCTTTTGATACTGACATTATTTACACTTATATTTAGTCATATAGCAGCTGTAATAAACAAGTCCTCTCACACTTTTCACTGTGAAGCTACTCATCTCATATCCCTGGAATAATTCTCAAAACCCACGCACTAGCACTCAACCCACTCATCAACAAATCTCTCATCGGCAAAATGCATCCATATCTTTCCAAGCCTTATATTTCCACTGCACCAATTCTTTCCGTCAGTACTGTGCACTAAACTTTAAAGAAAGATATACTCTTTCTGAAAATGGTTTCTTTCTCAAAACGAAACTGTCTTTCGCAAATGCTTATTTAGTCAACTTTAGAGTGTGATAGTATACTCAAATGATGGAATATCATTATCAATATATTAGTATAGAATTAGTGGTATTACCTTCAACTACATGGATAATAACATCACAAAATTGGATTTCCAAATGTGAACATTTCTTACATGAGTTTACAAGATTTCTTTTAAAAGGTTGATCTATCTGTTTTGATAAACTACCAGACGCTATGAGCCGGTCTCTTTTTTTCTAACAAAATAACAGTACTTTTGCACAGCTGCTGCTGTGTCACATGGCAACTACAGTAATAATACCCTCTTTGAAAATGCAGTGTTCTAAGTATGGAATAAAACATGACAGAGTGTGCTGTTATAGGAAAATAATCAATGATAGGGGGCTTTATCCCTCTTATATCACAGCAATTTGCCAACTCTAACCATTTTTATTTATTCAAGAATGCCACATATTTCTTTTGTCTGATTATAGTTACATTTGTTTGTTGCGGAACATCAATGAAACAAGTTTGTTCTTGATATTACTTATATTGTGCATACATTGTCATCAAGTACAGTGTGACACTTTTTTCCTTTATACAATTGAAATGAAAAACAGCCCACCCTCAAAACTTTCCTGTGTTTGAAAACTTCAAATTATAGCTTTACTTCTGACTGTTAAAAAGCACTGACACTAGTGACTCCTTCTGGAAATGCTAACTAAACGTTTCTGCACAGGAAACTTCACAATATCAACAATTATATATTTTTTTAATCCATTTATGTGGAGCATCCACCGTACAAGTCCCTGTATAAGTTTATACTATAGAAATAATTAACTGTTAGACTGAGCACATTAATATAGAGCAGTCAGAGCTGCTCTCATAGAAAATTAATCAACATCAATCACAATTTAAATACAGGTGAGGATTAATTTGTATAATTGTTGTTAATTTATTCATGGGACTATGAATTTTAATATAGTGGGAATTTAACTCACTTTCTGAAATATCACAGAACATTACATCAATCTGGCTACTTGCTTTTACTGTCAGCGTCTTATTGTTCCTCACAGTAGCTTAGCAGCAGCCCAGCAATTATGTAGCTCAGTAACAACATATTCAGTTGCAGATCGATTCTGAGGAATCGGTGGATTTTCACTTACAAACTGAAATAGGAATTGGGTTGGAGCTGGAGAAGGATAACTATACTGCTTTTACTCTCTGAGAATCAATGACAAATTTGGATGCTGTATCTCAGTCTGTATGAGAGTGATAAATGATGATGACCTTTACACAAAATCAGCTATAGTGTTACATCATGAGGAATTAATATGAAAACATGAATGAAAAGAAATAAGCAGTGTATAGCTATATAGGAATGCATCAACCATAAACAGCAGTTAGCTTTGCTTAACAACATTAGATTCAATCAGCCTAAGAAGGCTGTTTACTTTTTATTTAGCAGGTTTGTGCCTTCCTCATACCTACAATACTACATTTCAGAATCTAATTCAGGTTTGGTAATGAGTCGCTCGCTTTTGTCAATCACATCATCTTCTGTGGAAATTTGATTGTGGGTCATTTTGGCAAAAGCAGCAACAAACTGCAAGAACTGTATCATGAACAGCTACTACTGCTTTGTACGCTGATAATCACAAATGGCTAGCACACTGCGTAGTGGAATCATAAAATCACAAACACAAAAGGAAAAAGGGACTGTACTGTGTCACATCATTTGGGTCAAACATGTAGAAAACCAAATAAAGACCAGTATATAACAAAGGGGAACTGAAAATGTGGAAATACACTACAAAAGCAGAACCGAAATCTGATGAGTATTTCAGCACACAAACCTAAAAGAAGACAGCCTTTTTGGATGTAGAACAGAAAGTTCACGCACTATACATCCTTTTTTGAAGTATGATCCATTTCATTAAGAGTTTAATAAATACTCATTTGAAGTTCTTGGTCTATCCTGAAGATCGAACTCTGATGTTTTTATAAAGATGACTAAAATATTAAGTCAAAAATCTCCAAATGCTTCATAACACTTAAATCTGCTATAATAAACATTTGAAAACATAAGTCTATATTCTATAAATAAGAGGTGAAGCACTAGCTTGATGGAGTAGTGGATATTCACTATATAGTGCACAGTTTATGGAGTTTTAACATTTTTAGAATCATGTCTGGAAATATAATGCATAATATCCAGTGCACTCATGATATCCCATGATGCACTGCAGTAGGTTACAGTCCAAGTAATACAGCCTTGGGCTGGGCAACTTTTCCTACCCAGGGATCACTTTAACTATAAAACAAATTCCCTCAATGCAGATATATTTCATGAGCTGCATTTAGCCATAGAGCTTTTTTTCCTTAACTTTCCACTAACAAAATGTATTAGCTCCAATTTGACAATATTTATAGTCTACTTATACTTATAGTCTAATAGTATTTATTGACATTTAGATTAAACCAATTTAATTCAAGTTCCATGTCAAATAAAATAATAACTATAATAACTCAATAATACATAAAATAACTTTAATCATGTTGGGTTGTGTTTCCACCAGTGTAACTAAATTTTTAAAAATTACTGACCCCCTGGCTATAAAAAAAAAACCTCTGGTTTACAGAATTCAGAACACCCATAATGCACTTTACAGCTTTCATGGAATAGGGAGTAGGGAGTCATTTCAGACACAGTGACAGATTATAGTTGGGATATTAGTATAGCTCGTGGAAATAATGGCAGAAAAGGCTTAGAAATGAAGAAATGCAGACCTGAGAGAGTCACAGGGCTTGAAAACTGTGGCCAGTTTGTTTTTTTTCTGATTGACAGGCATTCATTTTGCTTACTAGGTTATTTATTTTCCTCCCAAAAATGATATCCTCCAAATCTGTCCATTTATAATGTATTCAGCAAAGGTAGCTCAACAAAAAACAACACCTGGATGTCTGCTAGTGTTTCAATGTGAGCGTTGTTTACTTGGATGCAGCATTGTTGTAAATGCAGACTTTTTTTCACCAGCCAAGCTGCACACTAATACATCTCTAGAAATCAAATCAGTTTCCATGTTACTAAGCTTCTTAATCAGGAATCACATTAGTGTAACAGCCTGAATAGAATAAAAGCTTGCACTTACACCAGCACTTACTAGACCATATTATTACATCGTGATTCCACTGCTTTGTGTGTGAATGTTTATGAAGGGAGTGACTCTGGAGGAAAATTTGGATGGAGGATGTGGGACTGAAGAGAGTGGGTGGACGTCTTCTGTGCCCAAGTGTAGCAGACATTAGCAAGATCACTAACACTCAGTGGCTTTAATTATAAAATAGCTTCCTGTCTATTTATCATCCACTATCAGTCAAACATTCAAACACTATAGTAAACATTTTTCCTTGTCTTTTAGACAAGGCTTATGCTTGAAATTTGCTTCTAAAGCAAACGTAACTAGTGAGGTTAATAACAATGCATAAATGTTATTTCTGAATCAAAGTGTTTTTTCATGAAAAGTAAAAACATAGTTCTCACTTAAAATTTAACTGTTCCCCGCAAACATCTAGTTTGCTTTAAGTAAGGAGCTTGGCCTATAAGGGAACTTTTAAAAAGGCTCCTGGGTAAAGCTCATCATGTTGCTGGTTGAGAAGATACAAAGACTATGCCAAGCTTCATAAAGAATACTGTTAAAAGCTTAAATTATAAAACAGCTTTTGATTTGTTTAACACTTTTCTTGTTCAATACAAAAATGTGTTATTTGTGTGTGATAGTGTTAGCCTTAGTGTCTTCATGATTATTTTAAAATAATAAATTTAAAAATAAGAAGAAAAACCGCCTATGACAAGTCGTGTACAAACGGTAGTGCTCAAGACAAATACACCATTTGCATTGTATCACTGCCTCTAGTTTATGGCTACTATCTTGGGACCTGTGAGCATGTGAAAACTAGGCTGCAACCAAAGTGTAGTAACTGTGAGAATAGCATGCAGGCCTACATTAAACCACAAACAAACAACAGGAAGAAACACTGATGAGTCAAATAAAGTGGAGAGACCAAGCAAAGTCTCCCACGTGTGTGTCCACTCCCCACAGACAGCTGTCCCACTCAGAGGACACCACTCTGCTCAGGACACCTGATCCCCTGTACAGATTAGGAGACACTCCAGTGCTGAGGTCATGTTTGTTCCAACACCCCTCTCAAATGCAATAGAGGACACTGTCTCAGTCATAAGTACAGACACCAGGTCAACTGTGAGTCCCTGATATACTTCAGGATGTCTCTTGGCATTAAAGAGCAATTTATCAACTATTAGTTTTGGGGATCCTCATAAAAATGTTTCTCGTTTGTCCATCACTTAATAAAAATGTCACCAAAACAACAGATGCTGCTTGATTAATGACATCTGTCTAGACAGCTGCAGAAAACTGTCACCAGTATGATGAAACATCAGTGTGTTAAGCACTAAAAGGGTCATTCCGCTCTGTAGCCGCAGGCCATATGCTGGCTCTGCATTGTTTGATCCGATGCTGAGCACAGCAAACAGCTTTCTCCGTGAGCATGACTCAAGCTTGTTCCATCTCCACTTCCCTTAGTGGGGAAAAAGCTAGATGAATAATGGCCTATTTATATTGGGCATGCTTACAAGAGCCTGTTAAAGCTTTCATGGTGAAAGAAAACATCAACATTACTGAGATGGGAATGGTTATTCTCACACACACACACACACACACAAACACACACACACACAAACACTATATATATATATATATATATATATATATATATATATATATATTTTTGTGTGTGTGTGTGTGTGTGTGTGTGTGTGTGTGTGTGTGTGTGTGTGTG
>JAOUWY010000071.1:16905835-16925407 GCA_025728095.1 Prietella phreatophila | reverse complement strand
ATGGAGAGGAGAGAGTGATGTAGCCAATTCAGGGATGGAGATTATGAGTGGGCCATGATAGAGAAGGGCCAATGGGGGAATTTCTCCAGTACACCGGGGTTATACCCCTGCTCTTTTACAATAATTGTCCAATAAGTGATTTTTTATTTTTTTTATGACTACAGAGAGTCAGGATCTCGGTTTAACGTCTCCTCTGAAAGACGGTGCTGTTTTTACAGTATAGTGTCCCCCGTCCCTACTTAATTTTTAAGCCTGTTATATATCGAAAGACAATTCCTTAATTTCCCCTCTGAATTCAGACCATATACACAAGATGCTGTATTGGACACTCAAGACTTACACATGCTTTCTTACAGAACGGTGAAGAACCTCCAATATGTGATTCCTGTAAAACAAGAAAGACTGTTAAACATATACTAATAGACTGTCCTACGCTTAATAATACTAGACAAATACTTTTACTCAGAAAATACATATTTAGAAGTCTTCCAAAATGTCTCGGCAAGAAAAATCCTCGAGTTTTTATTGAGTGTTAAAGTGAAGGACCTCATATAGATGCTGTTGTTGACCCTGCTGAAACGGTGTAAGATTTTATTGTTGTAATGCTGTAAGAATTACTGGAGTGACCTGCTTTACCCACCTTGATCTTTAAATGAAAATAGCCGCTGATGCTGGCATGGCATTAAAAGAACAATAAATAAATAAATCCTACTCCTTTTTGAATACATTTATGACACTTATGTGACGTATGTAGCCACCTTTATGGCCCACCATAGAGAGTATGGCTCTACTGAGCCATAGTGGGAGACTTCATCCTGTGAGGTGTGGGTGTAACAGTAGTATAATAAGGACGGGACTATGCAGAGTTTTAAGTGTAGGGAGGACTAGACGGGTTTGTACTTTACTCCGGATGACGCAGGAACTCATTGTAGATGACGGGGAATGTGTTATATGACTCGAGTGCTTTGTGTGTGTGTGTGACTAGCAGCAGAATGTCAAATTAGTTGCAGTTGATTATTTTTGACAGATGCAGCAGATATACAGTTTAGACAATAATGTAGTTAACACTTTAGGATTAATATAAAACCAGCTATAGTGACCTGGTGGTGTTTTCTCATTTTCTCTCTCTCTCGACCCCACCACATATAGGGGCCTCACCTTATCTGGCCATGGGTGACACAGAGCTGGAGCTTTCTTCTTCCCATCTGGAGGAACTACAGAAGAGTCCGTCAGCCTCGTCCACCTCCACTACCTCGTCTCTATCTCTGCCCTCCTCTCCATCCTCTGGCCCACGGCCCCTGACCAGCTCCAGCCCCAGTCCCAGTGAAGGCCTGCCCGCTTCTAGCCCTCCACTGGATGTCATATCAGAGGGTGTGGGCGAACTGAGTCTGGTTATTGATACAGAAGTAGCCAAGAAAGCCTGTCAGGAGGTGCTACAGAAGGTGAAGCTCCTCAAAAGTGATGAAGAGACAGATCTGCCCACTGCTGAGCCTCACTTGGTGAATGGAACTGAACACCCCGAGCCCTTAAATGGGGATGGTACAGGGTCAGGCAAGCCTCCGAAGATTACAGAGGAGGAGGTGGTGCCATCAGCGGCCACAGTGAAGAGCGCGCGCCGGCGCCACAAGAACAACTCATCCAAGCAGTCCTGGCTTCTGCGCTTGTTCGAGTCCAAGCTGTTCGACATTTCCATGGCCATCTCGTACCTGTACAACTCGAAAGAGCCCGGCGTGCAGGCCTACATCGGCAATCGACTCTTCAGTTTCCGAGACGAGGATGTGGACTTCTACCTGCCCCAGCTGCTCAACATGTACATCCACATGGACGAGGACGTGGGTGATGCCATTAAGCCATATGTGGTGCACCGCTGCCGCCAGAGCATCGGCTTCTCGCTGCAGTGTGCATGGCTGCTCGGCGCGTATTCCTCTGATATGCACATTTCCACACAGAGGCACTCGCGCGGCACCAAGCTGCGCAGACTTATCCTGTCCGACGAACTGAAGCCGACCAGTCAGCGGGCTCGACTCCACCAGCAGCAGCAGCAGCAGAACCACATCCTCGGCCCAAACGTGAGTGAGCACGGCCTCTCGCCCTCGAAGCGCACTCATCAGCGCTCCAAATCAGATGCCACCGCCAGCATCAGTCTCAGCAGCAACCTGAAAAGAACAGCCAGCAACCCAAAAGTGGAAAGCAGTCAGGATGAGGTGAGCAATCTGAATCTGTGAATGGGTGACACTGCTGCATGAAATAACTTCGTGATCAAGGAAGAATTCAAATTGTGTGTGTGTGTGTGTGTGTGTGTGTGTGTGTGTGGCTGCTCACAGCATCAGTTTTAATGTGTGTGGCTGTCCAAATGAAGGAATCAGACGCACACTAATTGAAAACCGCTTAATTGATATCACTTAATTAATATCCTTGCGTCCTCAGATGTAGAGGTCAATATGTGACATACTCTGTTTATTCTTCTTCTTCTTCTTCTACTGGCTTTAATCCCACTAGGTGGAGTCGCCGGTACGGCGGACTCTTCTCCAGACCATTCTCATGATCCGAATTTGAGTCTCTCGCATACTCTGTTTATTAATTATTGTAATTCTTTTATTTTATTTTTTTTATTATTGTTAGTCTTTTTTCTAACATTGTTCAAATAGTCGCTTATTTATATTAAGAAGTGCTTTTGGGGATATGAAGACGATCGCCTAGATCACGTCATGTATCTAAGAAAAAAATGCAAAGGGTTTGGTGTTACACGAGAAGATCCCTGAAATAGGCGTATTCACACTATTCTCCTAATCATCGTCCTAGAATTAAAACTAACCTGGCTGATTTTCTTTTCTTTCTGTAATGCATCTTGTGGCCTCCCACAGCATCTAATGATCATCATAATCAACGGGCATAATCATGATCTTTTTCCTTTCACGTAAAGGTGCTCTATTCTTTTACTTGCCTGTTTGTGTTGCCATATCAACACTGATTTCACTACTTGCACGTGACTTCAGCTGTGGTGATTTGGATGAGGACTAGTAAAGTGTTACGGAGGTTTGTGCTTTGAGCCTGTGGCGATTTAGAGCCCCACGAATAAACGTACTGCAGACATAACAACAAAAATATCCACAGCTTGAGGCATTGTGAAAATCCTTTGTTTAATTTAGTATTTTGATAGCGAATGCTGGAAAAACTAGCAGAATGTCAGACTTTAGTGTATACTCATCATCAGTCCAGGGGTCTGTACCATGAAGGTAGTTGAACAAACTCAGGGTTCCGGGATTAGTTTCGAGTTGACCAAACCAATCCGATCGGGCTTCATTGATACCATGACGCTGGTTATGAACTTCACCTTTCAACTCGGGCTTTGATCCTTAAGTTTTGATTAGTCCACAAGCTCATGCACATGAAAGCGTGATGTCGGCACCGAACAACCAATAGTGTTCAATATGGAAAAAAGCAACATAGTTCCGGTTGAAAAGCAAGAAGTTATGTGGAAATATGAGAATTTTAAACCTGCATTAGCAGCAAAAAGCGACACCGTTGTGACTGCCAAATCTCGGGAACATTACTGCTGGATCTACTTTTATAGGCTCACACTGAGAATAATTGGATTGAAAACTTATATCCCCAACATATTTCATTTAATATAAATGTAAATTGATTTAATTAAATATTTTTTAAAATATATATCAATTTGTAAATATATTAAGACAGGAATAATGCCACTGCCTGTGCATATGTACCACTCGTAATGAAGCGTAAAGCAATACAATACAGTTTCCACTACAGTAAGAGCGCGATTTCGGCCTGTCAGATTTTTAATGTGTGGCTCCAGAAGAGATCTGAGATGAGATCCTATCCGTGGAAAATTGATATCTTTCATGCAAGTAAGCATCAGAGCAAGCCAGGGGGTTTTGTCTGTCCCTAAAAATGCTTTCTCTGCGAAGTGTTCGTCTTCCAGTTTGCTCTGTGATATTGAATTAGTTGCATCACTTATACTGTATGTCAATTTGCTCACGGCTGATTGGTCCACATTGGGTTTGAGTTCTCTTACCCAGAACATAACCTGCCCCGGACCAGGTTACTTGTGGAGCCATAGTAAAAGCTGAACCACTTTCTTGGTACATAAAACCCAGGGTTGACACAAACTAAACTGAAACTTACCTGTCTAGTCACCTAAACCATTCATGGTACAGGCCTGTGGTGATGCCCTGTGCAGGTAAAATTTAGCCTCGATTTAAGCGTAAGGAATAGTGTTATACAATTTAATAGAGCTCAAGCATTGCTTTGTGCTGCTGAAGTGTTTTAGTAATTCAGAAAATTTCAGGCTTTCAGGGAGAGCGTGATCTTGGTCAACCGCCATGTGGTCGAATTCTTGAATCTGGTTGGTCATGAGGTGTGTATAAATTTCTTATAAAAGAACAGCTGATAAAGTATTTCTGGCAATAACACGAACAACAGGTTAATATTAACGTGTTCTTACTGTACGTAAGACACCGTAGTTTCTATAGTAAAAGTTCATACACCAGGACTTGTACAGCAGATGCTCCACATAATCAAATTTTTTTAAACAGCTTTAAAAAGTGTTGTTATTTAACAAAGCAAAACCTATCATTTTTGATGAGACATTTATTAAACATTTACAGAAGGGGTCTCAGTTGTAAGAGTCCCAGCTCAGGAAAGTCTATGCTTCCAGTTTCCTAGTAAAATGGCAGGCTATGTTTTGAGAGAGGGAGAGCGCATTTTGCAGCTCTAACACAGGTGAGAACATGAACCAACTTGTCTCTCAGATGTTCCACAACATTAAATCTTACTACTAACTGTTAATATGCATGATATGCCATTTATTAAATAATTATACATTGTTATAATTAGTTTTCTACCAAATCACTGTGGTATAAGTAGAATGACACGTGAAAGAACGTGCTGTTGTATGAAAATAATACACTTCATGGGTGGCGCTTGTGCACCTGCCAGATCACACGCCCCTGACGTGCGTATGACCGCACGGTCTGTTGTGTGTTATTCCTTACATAATGACCAGATTCACTTCTCTGCCACAAGATATTTTCATTTGAACTCCAGTTTGATCTTGGTTAGTTTCGGAGCAGCAACAGCCAGTGTCATGGTTTTGCTTTACCAAACGCACTCTGGCACCACCTGCCTTTGCTGTAAGCTTGCTTATGTTTTGCTAAATAGTCTGCCATTCAGAAAGTTCACGCCCTAATCTAGGCCAGAAGTCAGTGTGCCAGGCTTTGGGTGCAGGATGAGCGAGAGGTCTCATTTAGGAGCGTTATTATAGGAGACCAACTCAGCATAGCTGTGGCAGCATGTCGACTACAAATGCCCAGGCTGATGGCGGCTCCCTGAGCAGAGATTACGGTCTAATATGAGCAGTTGCTGAAAGCAACACTTGGCAAAAAAAACTTCTCTGTAATTTTGTGCTCATTTGGGTCTCTACATATTTTCCATCCTGTGTTGGATGTTTATGTTCCACCTGAAGGATCAGATGATCAGTTTGTGTTCTTAGGATAATATATCCTGGGCCTTTACTAATCTGCCAGCTTTGTTCTTTCCACTTCAAGGTTTGTTTGTTTTTGTTTTGTTTGTTTTTTCCATTCTCATTTTCAGCGCACAATTTCATAAAGTCCGGGATGATCGGTTGGTTCTCCACAATCCTGATTGGCTGAGAAGTGATGAGGATTCTGTTTATAAGTGTAATGGCAACATTAAACCCTTAAAAAGTCATTTTCCCACAATGTACAGAGACTTTCATAACTATTAGTACTATTTCTCATTTGAAAGTGTTCTACATTAGCCCACTGTGTAAAATGACTATTTGGTATGATCAGAGAATACTGATGAATGAGGGGCTAATTTAAATAACAAACCTTTATCATATGTCTTGAATGTCAGATTGCCTTTAACTAGAGGGAATTTTGTTTGTCGTGAGCTTTTCTCTTGTTTTGTGCATCAACTTATTTTTCCAAAAGCGTTACAATTTTATTACACATCAGTCTTAATCAAAGGAAGCAGTGGTGATTCAGCTGTGTTGGCGCAGAACATGACCTACAGAGCAGTCTGCTGAAACAGTTTTTTTTGGTGACTGCAAATAATAATTTTTTTTTTAAGTAGGTTTTTCCTCTAAGGCTAGGTTTGCATTTTCGTGTAATTTGGTGGTGTCGTGAGTTAGCTTTCAGAAGGAAAAAAAGGCAGATGTTTTTATTTTAATGGTATGCATTTGTAAATGAACTGCAGTTGTGGGAGCACATCTGTTCAGTAGCATACAGAAAGAGGGGTTAAGATATGGGTGATGTGTTTATTTATCCTAAGCACTGGCTGCAAAAACAAACGTGTGGCCCGGATGTTTTCAGACGTGTTGGGCCATGGACATATCCATGAGGTTGTATCTTTAAACATAACCGTGAGCTTTGTTTTGTTTGTTTTTTTGTTTTGTTTTGTCTTGCTCTTATCCCCCTCAACCACTCCCCCGCTCTTGAACCGTAACCCACCCCTCCTTTTCCCAGGACATGAGTTCCAGCTCCGACAGTCTTGAGTTAGAGGCTGGTACCGTAAGTCAACCACTGTCTAATAGCATCTTTATCTGTGCATTGTGGGATGATGGTTGTTTTCTGTTTGCAGTTGGGGTTTGACTCCCAGATTCCTTCATGTGTGCCTTTTTCAAATTTGCAAGCATGCCATCCTGAGATCATTGTATTATTAATACAATTTATTTTGTTGTATTTTTGTATAAGCAGGACATCTGTCCATGAGACTTGTGATTATGGCTATGAGTTGACATGCTTGTAAATGCAGCTTTTGTCTTTTTTTCCCCTATTATGTGACCCGTTGTTTTAATGAATGGGACAATTAAAGAAGGGTTTCTCTTTTCTGGTGAAAGTTTATCATCTATAAAAGGCCAAGTCTGATTATTGAACAAATATAATTTAAGGAGCATTTAGGCCTTTTCACACCGAACATGGGGCAACTTCATTTTGCAAAAGTGAAAAATTATTAGTCTATTATCTAATTTTCTATCTATTAGAGGTCAACCGATTGATCAGCTTTTGTTGATTAATTGGCACCGACAACCGATTGCTGGAACTGTCAGGTATCTGCGAAATCACACCGATAGTTTTTTCCCCACTGCATCCAAGGGTCTGCTGTCATTATATGGTAGGAGAGCGACTTATAGACGCAAAATAAAAACTATTACTGACGAATTTTGTTGTTATTTGAGCTGCTTTATTTATTTATTTATTTATTTTTTTTTTAAGTGATGCACCAAAAGGAAAATTCAGGATGCACTTGGCCAAAAACCAAAAAAAAATTACTTTTTAACCCATTTTAAAATGTTTTTTTTTGTATAATTATATTAGGCTTTTTAATTCCTTTCATGAATTTAATTCATCTGAATTGAAAAACTGCAAACCAATAAAATGATCACACTTTTATTGAAATTAAAACAGCAAGACAAAAACAATATTAAATATATTCTTGTTCATTCAGGGTTTTTTTTAAATTTTTTATTTTTTTATCCAATTATCCAAGTGATGTAACATATATGATCTGCAAAACAGCAGTCAAGTAATTAGCAGCTCTAGGCTAGCATCCTGCAAATACAAAAGATTTTCACAATCATTTTAATGGAAGCAACAGACAAAAACACCGAATTCTGTTGTTATTGTTTTGCTGTACACTGTAGATTGAATGAGACGTCATGTTTTCACATGAAATTTCTGATGGACAAACTGTAGATGGCAAATTTGATGTCCTTATAAGAAACTTTGAAGTATTTCCAGACCACTGACATGATCGCCCTTATCCGCTGGCGAGATCAAGAGTGAAATCTGAGCACTAAGGGGAGGGGCGGGGCGGCGCGGCATAAATTTTCGGCTCATATTTTCTGCCTTTTTTCTCTTTTGGCCAAAAACCGGAAAATGCCATTTTCGGCCAAAAACATTTTGGCGACCAAAATTTCAGTGCATCCCTAATTTATTTATTTATTTTTAATTCATTTGTATGTCGCTTTTTATTTGTTGTTTGGATCCAGGAGACGATGAATGCTGAGCTGTGTTTGGCCATATGCTTGTAAATAAATTAAATATAATTAATAGGAGCTCAAATAACGTAAAACCTTACAACTTCTCCATATGCATTTTTGTAGTCACTATTTGGCATTTCACTCTTTGAGCTCTGCTACAAGTTATCATGTATCGTCTGTGTTGTCTGTTTAATATCGTGACCAGTCTGTTATACGAATACGAAGTCTTATCTCATGTTTCACCAACATGAAGTCAGCACAGACAAAAACCAGATGCATCAGTGCAGTGCAGCAGCAGTGTCACTCTAGATGTACAGGCATTTGTAGAAATATGTTTGTTAAAATCACGTCATGACCTGTTTCTCGGTGCGTGTGTTTGGTGTGCACAGGCCTTTAGTCTAAACAAAGTCCATAATTGAATGTTTGCTCCCATAACCATAAAGTCAGTTTGCTTTCCTCAGGCACTTCAGCCTTAAGTAGCCATAATACAGTCCAATGCCAAACCCATCAATGTGAGAATAATGTCTTCCTAAAGTGCTGGGTCTGAAACATAGTCTTTCCTTTTCTTTATCTCAGCTGTTTGTTTTTTTGGGTGGTCCTCTATATCTGGTAACGTGGCATTCATTTCCTTATAGATTTTGCATAGAATGCTTCTTTGAATAGATCTTCCTACATCTACTTTAAGGAGTTGTTTGTGGGGTTCTCCGTGTTAAACTCTGCTTCTCTTGTTATTCAAACAGCAAATTACTTCTGTAAAGCTATTGCCGTGAGGTATTGTCTGTTATTATGGTAAATGAATCACCATGCATTCATCAGCACTCTATATTGTTCTTTATGACTCGGTTAAGTGGGATGCACCTGCCTTTATTTGTGTTTGTTAAAGCATGATTTCACCCTCTAGGCAAATGATTTGTGGTTAGACTTTCTCTACAGCCTCTTACACATGGTACTCAAATTTATACCATGTCTCCATAGTAAGTAAGTAACTGTAGATAACACATATGGAGGAGTTTGACGAGTCTTTCTCCACACGTGGCACTGTGGAATGGCTCATTTTTCGTCTCAGTAATGCTCTCATTCAGGTTGTTCTTTCATGTCACACTTGTGCCACCCTATGATCAACTGTTGCTAAAAAGCACTCTTGTGCCTGTCCCCCCCCCCCCCAATTTGTTTATACTTTGCTTTGATTTCATAACGATCATTTCATGCATGTTTAGTTTGGCCTTCTACACATTTTTGTTTTGTAGCAATTGCAGTCTCACTTGTCACTGTTACCAGTAACTGTTGCTGCTTATAGAAGTTGGTCTGATGGTATATTTGTGAAATTTGTGTGCTCAAATTTCAGTCTTTCTGTTTGCTCTCTCTTCTTTTTTGCCGTTCTACTGTCCTCCTGTCAGCCTGTACGTCTGACTCCTCAGCGCGAGTTCATCAAGTCTCTGATGGGCATTGGGAAAAGACTGGCCACTCTGCCCACCAAGGAGCAGAAGACACAGAGACTCATCTCTGAGCTCTCACTGCTTAACCACAAGCTGCCAGCACGTGTGTGGCTGCCCACTGCGGCGTTCGACCACCACGTGGTGCGAGTTCCTCACACACAGGCTGTCGTGCTCAACTCGAAAGACAAGGTGACCATTACTTAAAAATAGTAATTAATTAAGTAAGTAATTCACACGAGTCTTAAAAATTGAGCCGTTTTAATACGTTTCTATAATTTTCCCCCATTTTCAGGCACCCTACCTAATTTACGTGGAAGTTCTGGAGTGTGAGAACTTTGAGACGTCCAGTGTACCGGTGAGGATTCCAGAAACACGAATCCGCAGCACACGGTCTGTGGAGAATCTCCCAGACTGCGGTATCACAGCTGACCAGCGTGCCAGCAGCTTCTCTACTGTTCCCAACTATGACAACGATGATGAGGCCTGGTCTGTGGATGATATTGGAGAGCTCCAGGTTGAGGTACGCTGATACTGCTGCTCTGTTTTTTGTTTTGTTTTTTATGAACAAATAGTTACTTTTGTTTTTCTGTAAATGAATCTATCCCTCATTCCTCTTTAGCTGCCTGAGATCCACACTAACAGCTGTGACAACATCTCCCAGTTCTCCGTCGATAGCATCACCAGCCAGGAAAGCAAAGAACCGATTTTTATTGCTGCTGGAGATATCAGGTACGCCTTGATACAGTTAGTTAGACTCGCGATAACCTCTGCGAATCTTTTCACGTATGCAGCGTTTTAGTCCGTTTGAATCAATACCCGGAGCCTCATTTATCCACTGTCTGTGTGCATAGGTTTGTGTATATACCATGTATGTATGTTTTTATATCCACTGAGTGGGATTTATTATGTTTCGCTTATGTGTTTGTATACACGTATATTTTTGCACACTCCTAACCATGGTTGTTCAAGAACCCCTTGTGGTAGAAAAGTATAATAGCAGGTAAACTGATTATGCCATGTATTTTCTAATATATCAGCATAATTGAGAGAGCACTTACTGATTTCAGAGCTCACAAGATGCAGACAGGTTAAACAGATGGGATGTGAACTAAAATCATATGAAAAGAACATTTTTTAAAAATCAATTCGGATTATGCTTGGTTTGAAGATTTGGGTCCTGCAGCTTTGTGGAGGGAATGTGTTTTCAGCACGATTGGAAACTCTACGCTGAGAGTGACGAGTAGATCATCGGTTGATTCCGTTTGAACAGTGTGGTTTTAGTCGATCTGTGTCCTAATGCTTTTAACCACGAGTACTTTTCAAAGAGAAAATTGGAGAAGGTACTGGCATTTCCCAACCTACTACAAGTCAGATAATGACGTGTCTTACCTTCGTTCATATCTCTCGCACTGCAATACATTACATTTCCTAAATCAGCAGCAGTAAAGGCAGTAAAAATGGCGAATTGTCATGCCATCACAGAGTTTGTAAATGTAACTGGGGAATTTAATGCGCACACATACTTATTTGCATTAATTTCTTTATTTATTAGACAAAATACTTGTAAAAGTGCCAAATAAACCATTTTTGCTTTACTTTGACAGTATGTTTACCTCATTGTCGGTGAAGTTCGTTTTCTTAGACCTTTTGCTGTGTTCTGACGCAAGCCACACCTCGAGCAGGCTGCTGTGTTTTTACAGGGAAATAGTGTACCATATATGGGGATTTGAGGGCGTTTCTTTATGCAAATGAGTGTGGCAGTGCACTGGACATCCATTTAGAATGTGTGGGATTTATCAATGGCCACTGCTTACTACTGTACTTTCGCATGTGTAGGAAATACTCCTTTTTTTGCATGCATATATGGGTGGGTGTTGTGTACAAATGCACTACTTGTTTTACACACACTTTGATAAATGAGACCCATGGTGTGTTTACCCTTCAGGTGCGGTTCATTTGGGCAGGTGAGAACAATCGGGTGCGGTCCAAACCGTTCCAAAACGCTTCCAAGTGAACTGTAGCTACCATTTTATTACACTGGGGTCATTGACGACAGTCACTGTAAATCGTAAACTGAGCTGCTAGGTGCAAATGGAGCCACAGGGCAGAGCTGTAGTGCTGAAGAAATGTATACGCTTTTCTGTAATCAACAAAAAAGAGAAAATGAATGCTGGATGTGATGCATAAAAATGTTTTAAATGAGTTATTAAAATGATCAGCAAATCTGTTGTATAGTGCCAGTTCTGGATTCTCCATGCTCAGGGTGGTTGTCATTTTGTCGTGCACCTATAGAGACTTTGCTTATCTTTTTGCTTTTGTTTTGTTTAAACACATACCTCGGGTCGTTAGCGACCCCGGACATCATCCAGTACCCTCCCCCTAATATTATATATAGTCAAATAAAATCTGTTTTATAATTCATTTATCGTAAAAAGTTTATAGGGTCGCTACTGACCCAAGGTATGTAATAGTGTAAGTATACTTTTCTACACAGCAATATCGAATTTCTCATGGCTCAATAAGTGCAGTTCACTTTTATTCCTCAAGGTGGGAATGTTTGGTAAACATTGATGATCTAATGTCAATCATAATGACCCCAGACATAAAAGAAACATTACAGAACTTGACATGGCTTAGCGATTTACTGCAGAACAAGTTTCTTTAGAATAGTGTCATTTGTTTGTGGATCTGATGATGAAGCTATCAGCGAACAAATTATGGATTTTGATGATTATGAGCATGATAGTAACCTGTTGAGAGTAACATATCCAATGTTCCAGATCCCGAATTTGGGCCAGACGCTGAATTTACTGGGGTGAAGCACAGAAGGTGCCGCATTTGCCACATAATATATTATTACTTGATATTGTTTTTAGCCATGAAAATATTAAATAATAATGATTTAATGATTTATATTTTGTTATGGTGATGGAAACGATTGCATGAAAATGCTACAATGCTTTCACTATTTTAGCGCATCAGTTATGTGTGGAATTTTAAAGGTTTTTTTTTTTCTTGCTTTTGTTTAATGAGACATAAAATTTCAAAATATAATAATATGCTGTATTTTATTTTGCAATTGTTAATAAAATATTAGGACAGTTTTATACTATTGGGGCAGTTTAGAGATCCAGCCACATTGATGTGAACTCCGGGTCACTAACGATATGTAATAATGATTGGTGAAACGTGTATGCATTTAAGGGTTAATTATATACAATGTGATTAAACCAAACCAAGTAGCTAGTGCTTTGTTTTGGACTGGGTAAACGGACTAATTGGTGTACGAGTAAGACTTTAAACTTGGGTCATTGTCTGTCTCCTAATTTGGGTATATGTGCATTTATTTAGGCGACGCCTCTCTGAGCAGCTTGCCCATACACCAACCACATTTAAAAAGGACCCAGAGGATCCCTCAGCAGTGGCCTTAAAAGAGCCCTGGCAGGAGAAGGTTAGGTAAGTAGAGAAAATTACTTCACTGTGTGTTTGTGTGTGTGTGTGTTTCACTTTTGTTTATTCAATCATTTGAAATATTTTGTTGATCTTTTTTTCCCCCTCCTGCTGTTTAAACAGACGAATCCGGGAGGGCTCTCCATATGGGCATCTGCCTAACTGGCGTCTCCTCTCGGTCATAGTGAAATGTGGTGATGATCTAAGACAGGAGCTCCTTGCCTTCCAAGTGTTGAAGCAACTACAGGTAACTACAGGTTTTATCCTACTTTTATTTATTTATTTTCTTTAAGGACATTCGTCTATGATTTTCAGTGTTTTCAGAATATGATCTTTGCAGCTTTATTAGTATGTTAGTACAATTAAGCCAGTTTCACACTACATGACTTGCTGTCTTGTAATCGGGAGTCGTGAAGTCGTTGTGGTGTTCACATTAGCGATCACTCAGCGACAGTGGGTCACACACACTACACGATCTGACAACGACTCTGTCACCCGACGACTCTATCTGGTGTCAGATAGAGACGCATATGATGCGAAAGCCATGCTGAAATAGGGGTTGTTTATTTGAAGATGGACATAGAACAGGAACAAGCGGTGTGAGCTGTTTGCCTGATGATTTGTGTTGAAGAACAGCTCCAGATATTTAGCATGCCAAATATGTGTGGCGTCACCATTGCTCAACGATTTGATTCCGATGAAAGGGTTTTTGTCGGCTGTGACTTGCAAATCGGTCTTAAAATGGTGGTGTGAACATGGCTTTAGTTGACATTAAATAGATTTATATTTTGTCATTTACACCTCAAGGCTGATGAACTGGTTATTTGTTCATCATCATCTCCATTTTCTGTGGTTATAGGCAATCTGGGAGCAGGAGCGTGTCCCTCTGTGGATTAAACCCTATAAGATCCTGGTCATCTCCTCAGACAGTGGCATGATTGAGCCAGTGGTCAATGCTGTATCCATTCATCAAGTGAAGAAGCAGAGTCAGCTCTCACTGCTCGACTACTTCTTGCAGGAACATGGCAACTACACTACAGAGGCCTTTCTCACGGCACAGCGCAACTTTGTACAGAGTTGTGCAGGATACTGTCTTATCTGCTACCTGCTGCAGGTTAAGGACAGGTGAGTCAAGCACTCTCCATTCCACTTTAACTGGAATTAAAGTGAAAATAAATAAATGTAATATTTTTGTCAGAGTAAAGTAGGAGATTTGATCCAGTTTATTGCAGACCAATGCAGTCATTTTGTCACATTGTGTAATAAGTCATGTAATATACAACTACACATTAGTGAACTCATTCTGTGTCCTGGTGAGCAGCTTCTGCAATATTTTAACAATTTCATATCAAAACAAGAAAATAAAAAGTCCGACTTGGTGATCACAGCACCAGAAACAGGCTTTGTAATGCACAAATGATAATGAATCAGTTTTAGCGGCCATTTAGATAGAAATAACCTCATGTCTTGTACGGTACATGATTTTATCCGTAAGAGCTTACATGGTACATCATTTTATAATAAGAACTTAGTTATTGCCCTATTTTTGGGAGGGAAAAAAAAATCATTTCCAGGGTTCATTATAGCAATTGATGGAATTATAATGAAGAAAACTAAAGTGTCAAAAATGAGCATATGTGAATCAGAAAGTGATATAAAAAAAAATGTTTTTTGACAGATAATGTGTATAAACAACAGGAAATCTCTCTCTCTCTCTCTCTTTCACTCACTCACTCACACACACACAAATATTTGTCAAATCCCTTTGTTTCTTTGTCTAAATGAACGTAGAACTGTAAGGAGGAGAATTATTAGGAATGATGGTTTTGTTCATTAGAACTTTATTTTTTACCTCAATATGTAATCGCTCCTGTAAACACCTTCATGGTACTGGTGGATGGGAATTGGCATAAAATTTTGTTGTGGGGGTTTTTTTTGTTTTTTGTTTTTAGTTTTTTTTTTGTTTTGTTTTGTTTTTAATCCTAATATTGACACAAAGTAAGTATAAAATGTATTTTTAGGCAGAGTACATTTATGGCACATTGCTGTCATAAAACGCTAGTGGAATTTCATTCTTAAATGTTGATCCTATTCATGGCTGATGTTTAATGTACGTCCTAGGTCGTACATTATAGTGTGAGAAATTTGTCACGTTTTCAGCATGATTATTATGAGTAATTCTGAGAGGCTTGGTGAATATAAACACTGCATGTAGCCAGTGGCTGAGTTAGGATTGCAAAAGGGAAATATTCAATAATTATCTATTACTTTTGTTTGCGTGGCAGTGGGATGATTTATCAAACCAGTCAATGACACAAAGTCTTTAGCGCTATTCGGACATGAATAGTTTTCCTTTGGGACGTCACAGAAATTTGTGTTTCACAGAAGTACTTGCCGATATTAATCCTGCCGAATCTGCCAAGTCTGTTTTTCTCACGCAACCTCTGTAAAAATTCCAGAGCGAATTACTTACTGTTTTTCGGCTAACCATGTGATCCTCTGATCTATGTCTGCTGATAATATTTTCCCCCACAGCACTTTTCCTTGTATTTTGGCCAATGTGATCTACCGTAGAAGCTCTTACACACACGTTTTCACGGTTTGCTGTGTGCAGTCCAGTATGGATGTACATGTTTACCACCCGGTGCAGAAATAAAAATTAAAAAATGTTTACAAAAAAATTAATCAACAAGAAGAGCCAAATCACATAAAACAGTGTCGGGTGCTTCCTCATCTTCATTTCTGCATTCAATTATATAATGTTTAATTATACAAGTGATTACGTCTTTATTTCGCTTGGCTTTGTTATAAGCAGCCAGTTCTATAAAATATGTGAAGTTTATTTTAGTAGGGTTTTTTTTTTTTAATAACTCATTTTAATAAATTTAAATGTAATCAATAAGTTAAGAAATTATACTTTTGAAATATAAAAGTACTTGTGCATGCATCCAGAGCATGCAGATCTTCTGCAACGGCCAGATGTATGAAACACTCCCACCTCAGTAATAAACACGTCAGTCCCATCCGAATCGGTGCACGGAATCACAGACGTCGGGTAATGAGAATCGTAACTCTGACTACGTTTAGAAAACTAGTCGTGTCCGTATAGTGCTTTTGAGAAAGATTTGTATAAAGAAACTGTGCATATTTCAGCCCTCTGTGACCACTGTTACATTAGAGAAATATTACAATTATTAACGAATCACATACTGTGCAGTTTGTGTAGAAGTGGGTTGTTATGATTAACCCTGAGAGTCTGTTTGTAATGTACAGTGCTTATTGGAGGTTGTGTTCTTATAATCTTATGCTTTGCAGGCACAACGGAAACATTCTGCTCGACTCCGAGGGTCATATTATTCACATCGACTTTGGCTTCATTTTGTCAAGCTCTCCGAGAAACCTCGGCTTTGAGACTTCTGCCTTCAAACTGACCAATGAGTTTGTAGATGTAAGGACACTATTATTTTTTATTTTTATTTTTTATTATTTATTTTTTTTAAGTTTCACTTTTATTGAACATTTCTGCTGAACTTCTGATGAACATTTCTAATGACCGTTACAGCTAAATATTTCTACCATTTCTAATGAACATTTCTGCTGAACATTTCTAATAACCATTTCTGCTAAACATTCCGAATAAACATTTCTGTTTAACATTTCTGCAGAACATTTCTGCTAAACATTTCTCCGGATCCCTCTGCCGAACATTTCTGTTGAACTTTTCTGCTAAGCCTTTCAAAATCACCTTTTCTGTTCTGTCCTAATTATTTATTTTCATTGCCATGGAAGGAAATATTTTGAAAGGTATGAAAATTACCACACACAAGCTTTTTGTGCAGATTTGTAAACCGTGGTTATCTTTTAGGTCATGGGTGGTCAGGATGGAGACATGTTCAACTATTACAAGATGCTCATGCTTCAGGGTCTCATCGCTGCACGCAAGCATATGGAGAAAGTCATCCAGATAGTGGAGATTATGCAGCAAGGTAGTGTCTTATCCTTAAGCAGTGCTATACGAGCTTTTGGAGTTTGTTTTGCTAAGGAACATGTTAGTAGCATTTATTTATTGTGATTACTATGAGCAAATTCTTCTCTAGTAACTCACGCTTGGTGTTTGTGATTGCTGTGCAGGTTCCCAGCTGCCCTGCTTTCACGGCTCCAGCACCATCCGTAACCTGAAGGAGCGATTTCATATGAGCCTGACTGAGGAGCAGCTTCAGGTGTTGGTGGAGCAGATGGTAGACGGCTCCATGCGCTCCATCACCACCAAGCTATACGACGGCTTCCAGTACCTCACCAACGGCATCATGTGAATGTGGCGTGAGAACGGGCTCGAACGTTATGACTGGGGGGAAAGCTGCACCACTTTCAGAGGCCACTCCCAAGCCCGTTTGCAACCTTTCTGTTTTCAACATCCTAGCGTGTTTCCACACCAAGACTGAGTTTTTGATCATGGATTTTATACCCTCTCAAGAGGTCTCAGCTGTGAAGTTTTGCTTTGTCTCTCTTTTTTTTTTTCTTCTTCTTCTTTTTCCACTCCCTTCAAAGCCTTCCCTTGGTTTCTTAATCCTTTTCTCATATTGTCTTGTTTCTTCTGGGATCTGGGATATCTTTTTGGAATCTGCTCTTATCTACTGTCCTAGTGCCTCCTTTGGCTGCGCTCAGACTCAAACTGCTTTTGTCTCATAAATGTGCTGTGTATTTACCGTCTTATATTCTCAAGGTCTCCTGTGGAGTTTGGTTTGGGTATCACTAATCATTTCTATTTTTAGTGAACAACCTACAGCTTTCACGCCTACACATAATGCAGTCCCTGCTGAGACAACTCGACAATGCACAGAGTCCTGTGTTGAGTAATGCACATTGTGTAATATGAGGGGAAAGAGGCATAAACGGCACGCAGTCATCAGTGGGTTTTGTCTGATCAGTGTTTATTTTAGCTGCAGTTTGAAAGAAGCAAACACTTCTTTCAAATCCAAATGTAAATGTTAAACTAGTTGCTGCTGGTTGAGAGACTCTTTAAAAAATTGGCCTTTCAAAGAGGCACTAATTGTTTCATTAAAGCCTTTTAATTGGCTTTATTTGACCTTTAACCACACTTGTTGTCCAACTCGTCAGTTCCGAGATGGCCATTATACGTTCAGCTTCATAGAGGAAAAACCCACTAATGCTATAAAACATGAGTGGGTTATGATCCTCAACATCTAATGACCTTTGGCTTAAAGAGAAGAGATTAACTAAAAGTCAGACTCTAACTTTTGTAAGTATTAAAGTGTTATATGACAGAGCAAGAGTCAAAACACTATTTATTGCTTATTTTCTATTGCTTATTTGCATTCTCATGTACAACATGGATGGCTGACTCTTTTTCTTATTTCATTTCATTTTTTTTTAGCAGAAAGATGATTCCTTTGTGTGTACAATTGTACATAATATAAATTTTAAACTTCAGAAATGTACATGGACTTTTTTTTTTTTTCTTATCAGAATGATGGGGAGTTGTGCTGAAATGGGTAACATGGCCACTGAGCAGCTAAGTTACCTGACAAAAGAGATTCATGAGATGTCTCTAATTGGGGTGAGACTGACGCTTGTGTACACTGACAAGATGATAAGAAAAACTAAAACCTGCAAATAAATGGAAGCACCCAGTACATTATTAATGTTTAGTTTCCGATTATTAAATGCCACTACATGCATTCATATAAAAGACATTATTATTATTATTATTAGAAGAATGAAGAAAGAGCCATGACGTGAGCGTTCCATTAACAAGACCAGTTCCTCCTTTCCGTAGAACCAGTTTTAATCATTTTTTTTAGTGGAAGCCTGGATTTTGTGAGTTATTCGAACATGTTTGATTAAGCCATTTAGAGGAGTCTATTCATCTTTGTCTTCACATTTTATACTTTTGTTTCTATGGTTTTCGCTTCCTTTCTAACTTGTTTGACGGACCATTTCTCGCGATCATGTGAACAAACTCCCCTAACTTGTGAATGTTACTTTGTATACTAAATTAAACGTATCCGTTTCATGTCATGAGTGTTCGTGTGGTCTACTGTACCGCTTTCATAGTGTCGAATGCACATCTGAGCGCTTTGTCTGCTCACAACACACTCCAATCCGAGAATTAACAGCACTTCCTGTGTTGAAACAGGAACATCACTAAAACGTGCATGACTGAGTGTATTCCAGGAGGAGCAACTTGTGATTTAGGATGACCAAAAAAAATAATAATCTAATGTGTGTAGCAGGAAATCCTGCCCATATCAGTTGTAAAGGTTCATTAAATGTTGCCAACTCGTTTGCTACTCTGAGCTTCATCTGTCAATTCATGCAGGTTTAATTTGCGACCAAATCCTATAAGTGTAAGGAACTGTACATCTAGCAGCATGAAGTTTAAACAGTGTGTTGTGATTTATCTTGCACCAAGGAACATATTTGGCAATCTTGTACTATACATGCATATATTATAGGTTAGTTCGATTCCCGCCGTGGCCCTGTGTGTGTGGAGTTTGCATGTTCGCCCTGTGCTGTGCGGGTTTTCTCCCCCAGTCCAAAGACATGCATGGTAGGCTGATTGGCGTGTCTAGATTGTCCGTAGTGTATGAATGGGTGTGTGAGTGTATATGTGATTGTGCCCTGTGATGGACTGGC
>JAOUWY010000071.1:16871636-16882927 GCA_025728095.1 Prietella phreatophila | reverse complement strand
ATATTAGTGTGTGTGTGTGTATAAATATATATACACACATTATACATTATATACACACGTGTGTGTGTGTGTATATATGAGTAACTTAGAATAACTGCATTGTGTTCATTAACAAATCTGTACTCTGTGGATCCATTTAATGTATTTGATAGTTTCTGAACTGTAATAGTAAATGAGTCGTAGTTATTTCACATGCATTTCAAAGCTTTGTCCACTGGTGATTATTTACACAGGCTGTACAGAAAGCATTCATGTTGTGAAATCGGTGGTGTGTACAGCAAACAGTCAGCCAGATGTCAGTGGAGAATAATATCTTATCTGGCTTTCTTATTTAAAGGCTTTTTGACAACTCGAGTATTTTTGTTCTCTTGAAAATACACAATATCGGCAGAAGTTTGTGGACACCTGACCGACCCACTCGTATGTGCTTGTTGAACATCCCTTTATAGATTTAGTCCTTCTTTAATGTTATTAAGGAGAAGGCTTTCCACTAGATTTTGGAGTGTGCCTGTGGGGATTTGTGTCCATTCAGCCATTAGAGCATTAGTGAGGTCAGGCACTGATGTCTGGTTTAGGAGTTACTTGCAGTGGACATTTCAATTAGGCCGCTCACATTCTTCCACATCAACCTTGGCAAGTCATGTCTTCATGGACCTCGCGTTGTGTACAGGGGCATTGTCATGCTGAAACAGGTTTTGGCCTCTTAGTTCCAGTGAAGCGAAATTGTAAAGCTCCAGCATACTGAGAGATTTTAGACAATTGTGTGCTTCCAACGTTGTGCCAACAGATTGGGGAAGGAGTGCACATGGGTGTGATGGTCAGGTGTCCACAAACCTACATGGCCATATAGTGTATATTACTTTTCTCATATCCTGTGTCATGTTTATTCAGTGTTCTATTTAAAAGGAGCCCCTCAGGTTTAATGAACTAAAATGCAGTTTTGTTACAAATTTGTTTGCATGGTATTCACAGTACAGTCTGAAATAAAATTATGAAGGTTTTGTTAAAATAAGACACTAATTGTGGCTTGTTGCTCCCTGTACATGGTGGCTACTAAAAATGGGAATGTCTAGACTCTTCGGCAGTTTATTTTTGATTCAGGGTGCAAAGAAGCAATTATACTGTATGTTCTTTATGCATTATCTTTAATTCATTAGCAGTATGCTTTTTTTAGTGTGACCAATTGCTGTTTTATTTTCATCACAATGGCATAAATTGTAATTCCATGTAGTTTTCATCTTTCCATTTAATATAAATATTAAAACGCTATGGATATGCCAGTATAAAATTCTGACATGTTGTGCATATATACTGCATGATTCAAGAGAGATTTTCAATACATCAAAGAACCACATTGAAACCCCCCCCTTCCAACAGCTACTGTATTGTTTTAAGATCTTAAGCCACCAGTAATGGATGTTACATCATCAGTATAAAATCCAGTTTGCTCAAGTGTAACTGAATACCCCAAGATATATTAGATTACTTAGTAGGAATCAATTGGTTGCCATATACAGTCCACCATGCAGAACAAGGCCACTGTATCTGTGTCAACAAAATAATTTGTTCCAAGATAATAAAATGGTACAGATATGTGACCCATAAACATATCAATACAGTGCTTACTCACATGTGTAGTCGCATAGACAAACACATAATGCCATATAGACAGCCTTTGCTCTCACAGGATTGAGCTCAGATGGAAGTATGGATATTAGACCTACGTAATCACTTTTTATTTGTAAGAAGAAGAAAACATTGAACAGCAGCTCGCAGAACCCCCTTCCCCCACCCTCGAGGTTAATGGTTAGGCTCAGTGAGTGGCAGAAAAACTGACCTGAATTCCTTCCTTCCAGCCTACAATTAGAGTGACCTTGAGATGGAAGTGAGCCAGTGAGCATGAGTGCATTACCGTCAGAGGGACTGGATCAGCAAAAATGCATTCTTGTATTAAACTCAGTATAAAATTGACATGCTTGACCTTAACACTTTTCTATTCTGATATTTAATGCTAACTGAGAATGGTAATTTCTCAGTGAAATTGCTTTTGCAGTTTGTAATTGTTTGACAAATGGCGGATGGCTATTTTATGCTAAGCTGATTGCAGGTCTGTGGTATAAAATCTAGAGTTTATTTCATTCTTCTGTGCTTCTTTTAGGGTCACATGAAGAACAGCTCTGGGCAGCTCCATGTTGTGCTTGGAAATGAGGCATGTGATCTTGACTCCATGGTGTCAGCCCTCACATTTGCCTATTTTCTGTCAAAGGTGAGAACTTCAGTAATTTATTCACTCACTGAGCACTTTTTATGAGGAAAATCTTACACCTACTCATTTATTCAGATGAACGTAATGATTTTGACCGTAGCATGATTGTTGACACCAGACAATTTGGTTTGAATATTTCTCTAACTGCTGATCTCCTGGGATTTTCATGTACAACAGTCTCTAGAGTTTACTCAGAATGGTGCAATAAAGAAAAAACATCCAGTGAGCAGCAGTTCTGCAGACAGAAATGCCTTGCTGATGAGAGTGGTCTACAGAGAATGACCCAGAATGGTTCTGACAGAACACCTACAGAAACTCACATAATCACTCTGTACAGTTGTGGTGAGCAGAAAAGCATCTCTGTATACACAGCACATTGAACCCTGAGTTGGATGGGCTACAACAGCAGAAGACCAATTCAGGTCCCATGTCCATCAGCCAAGAACAGAAAGCTGAGGCTGCAGTGTGCATAGACTCACCAAAACTGGACAGTTGAAGACTGGGAAAATGTAGCCTGGTCTGATGAATCTTGATTTCTGCTGAGACACACAGATGGTAGGATCAGACTTTGACGCCAACAGCATGAATCCATGGACCCAACTTATCTTGTATCAACAGCCCAGGCTGGAGGGTGTGGGGAATGTTTTCTTGGCACACTTTGGGCCTGTTAATACAAATCAATCATCGCTTGAATGCCACAGTCTATTTGAGTGTTGTTGCTGACCATGTGCATCCCTTCATGGCCTCAATTTATCATCTTCTAATGGTTACTTCCAGCACCATGTCACAAAGCAAAAGTCCTCTCAAACTGGTTTCATGAACACAACAAAAGAGTTGACTGTTCTTCTGTGGCCTTCCCAGTCACAGAATCTGAATCCAGTAGATTACCGGTACCTTTGGGATGAATTAGAATGGGAGGTTCACTGCATGAATCTGCAGTTTTTGCGTGATGCAATCGTGTCAGCATGGACCAGAACCTCAAAGTAATGTTTCCAACATCTTGTGGAATCCGTGTCATGAAGAATTCAGGCTGTTTTGAGAGAAAAGCGAAGAGAGGCCACACCCAGTATTAGTATAATTAGTATAGTGTTCCTAATAAAGGGTTTAGTGTAGTTTATTTTAGTTTAGCATATGAGTTTCATTGGTCTTGTATCGGAATACTTGGCATTTCAATATTGATTGCAAATTGTTCATCTAGATTTTCTTATAATGAAACTGGGAAATTATTTAAGTCCTCATTGTTTGGTTCCTAGACTATCGACTGCGGGAAAGCAGCAGTGCCTGTGCTGAACATCCCACGAGCAGAATTTCCCTTGCGCTCTGACAGTACTTTCCTGCTGAGAGAGAGCGGCCTGTCCCAGGACTACCTGCTGTTCAGGGACGAGGTGGATTTACACAGTCTGCAAAATCTGGCCATCACATTAGTGGACCACAATGTTCTGCCTGAGTATGTTTCTTCACTACAGAATTAACATGATCGTGTGTTTTCATTTACGTGTGTTTTTGAAGAAACTTGCATACAACACCCTCTAATGGTAGTAAAATTGTGTTTTACATTACTCTTAAGGGCAAGTCTTTGTACCTTTTTAGATGAAAAATTATTTGAAAATATTAATGTCTTTAAAAGACAACTTTTCATTATTAGTTTTGAAGCATATTGTTCACAAATTACTAGTAGATAAGGTGTTTTGTATTTACTTGAGTGTACATTGGGGGAAATAAGTATTGAATCCAGCATCAACATTTTTATCAGTAAATATATTTCCAGTGAGGCTATTCACATGAACTTTTCACCAGACATCAGTATTAACTTGTGAAATTCAGAAATAGAAAGAATTCACAACATTAAACTCTAAAGTTATGTGCAATAAAGTGGAATGAGCCAGGAAAAAATTATTGAACACACTAAGAAAAAGCAACTTTCCAAGGCAAGGAACCGCTGAAATCCATAAGTAATTATCCCTCCTATCTGTGCAAATTAATATCAGCTGGGTTAGTAAATTGATAGTGTATAAAAAGGCTTTTCGTTACCAAAGTGTTACAAGAAACATCTCATGATGGGTAAAAGCAAACAGCTTTTCTTGCGTTAGTCCTGATGTCTGGTAAAAATGTCATGTGAATAACCTCACTGGAAATATATTTACTGAAAAAATGTTGACATGTTCAATACTTATTTCCCCCACTGTATGTTTGTAGTGTTAATTTGTAGATCATTGGACCTTAAGTATAGCTGCTGTACCTTTTTGAGGGTACATTTACATTGTTTACCTCTACGTGCCTCTTTAAAAAATTTGCCTCTTTTTTCTATTGAGGCAACCGACAGTTGAGGACGTAATACAGTTGAAACTTAAAGCTTTTGAAGAAGCTGACATTAATATAGTGTTGAAAGACCAATTTTCCACCAGTTGACCAGAAATGTGTGCCTGAGATAAAGAGGAAAAGAGAACTGTTACTGAATAAGCGTTAGTATATAGTTCATCTTGAAAGTTAAAAGGCTTGAACTAATAGTTTGTTGTTGACCCTAGTCAGGATCAGGTAGAACTTCTTACACCACAGCACTGTGCTCGCTTCTGATTTCTAGGAAGGTGCAGGTTAATTTTCTGTTAAAGCAGCTCTTACAGTAAGTGTAATGCACTTGTTCATGCACATAGATCTGGTATGTTATTGTTCCTGTAAGAACAACTTAAACAGGGAATTCTTATGGCGGATGTGTCACATAAACATGTTAAAACATGTAATTGTTGATATGGTGAAGTGTTTAATATGGTGGTGAGTAGACGTTTAGCATTTGTGTAATGAGGTGAATTTGTAACATTACATTTTCAGACACGGCAAAGTCTTCAGGAGAAAGAAAAGGCTTTTCAGTTTCTTGGCAGACTGCATTTTTGGTTTCCTCATCTTTCAGAGAGAGAAAGGGAAGGGACTGTTGATGGAGCCACTGTTTATAGCTTTTAACATAAGCGATAACAGGAACTTACTTTTGTTCCAGATGTACAACATCAAGTGGAACTATAAACAAATAAAAAGTATGACCTTGTTTCTCTTTAATTAATAATTCAATCCAGTGAAATTTTATTTGTGTAGCACATTTAACAATGGACACTGTCACAAAACAGCTTAATAGAAATATATAAATATAAAATAGTTATAATCTGCAAATTACTGTGGTGTAAGAGGAATAAAATACGTTGGGATGTGATGTCAGGGTGGTAGTGTCCAAGCCACCCTTAACTGATCATTTTTGTATAAGAGCACGCCCCATTGTGTTTTGGCAAGTCCATAAGGTATTTTGTTCTTTTGTTCTGCTTTGTCTGGCTGCCTATAAGTTTACTATGTACCTTCATAAAATCCATCATTGTTCATAATACTGGTATGAATAATAATACCATGTGAGCATGCAGTAAATTATTTTTTTTTAATTTAATATATATAATATTTATTTATGTGTGTGTATGTATATGTGTGTATATATAAATTAAATCTTGGTTTAATTTGTTAGTATTTTGTGTTCTGGGAGACATGTAACTATCTTATTTATCATCTGAAGGGCAGTACTAAATAAAATAAAGTTCTTTAAACAAAATAAGAATTTACACTGATCATCCTGTTCAGAAGTTTACACCCGCCTTGCTCTTAATGTATTGTTTTACCTTCTTGAGCATCAGTGAACGTTCGCACCTTTTGTAATTGTCGTGTACGAGTCCCTCAGTTGTCCTCAGTGTGAAAAGATGGATCTCAACATCATATAGTGACTGTTGGAAAGGGGTCAAATATGCAGAAGATGCTGGAAAAGCGAAGAATGTGCAGGACCTGGAGGATTTTTCTGAAGAACAGTGGGTAGTTTAACTGCTCAGGACAAACAGGGGACTCATGATTAACTGTCACAAAACATAAACACAGTCTTTGACCATCCAGGTAACAACACAGTGTTAATAATCAAGGATATGTAAACTTTTGAACAGGGTAATTTTTATAAACTCAGCTATTATCTTGTCTTGTGGACTATATGTAAACATCTGTTATGTGAAATAGCTTATTCATGGTGGAACGAAATACATTTTATGATCGCTCTTATTTTGTTAACAGTGTTGAGATTTAGCAGATTCTGCAAGGGGTGTGCAAACTTTTGGGCACAGCTGTATATACGTATACACACATGTATACAATCTCCTCTGTGCAGGGCTGACAGGACGCTGGAGAATGCTGTAGTGGAAGTCATTGATCATCATTGTTTAGAAAGAACACCATCTCCTTTCTGTCCTGTCACCACGGAGACCGTGGGCTCTTGTGCCACCCTGGTTACAGAGCGCATAGTCCAGAAGGCACCCGAGCTGCTGGACCAACAGGTGGCACAGCTCCTATATGGTAAGTACACTTACTTAAAATGACGCATTTTTGGCTAAATACATCAGTCATAAATCAATAAATTCAATCATATCTTGCTGAATAGTGCAGGAGGTTTTGTCTGGTTAAAAAGGAATAAAGATGGGTAAGACAGACTAGATGCTTAACTGACTTCAGTGCAAATAGCCAGATTGTTTGGTGTGCGAGGCTCAGTAGTCATTAAACAGTATGGCTGATTAGCAGCCTCTATGGCAGCAATTTTCAACATGCATGTCCTCACAGCACAGTCTGCTGTTTACCTAGTCTGAAATCAAATGCATGAGCTTAGAGTGCTTATTTCAGACCCAGACCAGCAACTGAAAAAAGTTTAATCTTGTCGTCTGCCTTTCACATTTGCATATATTTTGGGGAAATACACAATTTTATGAAGCTCTGTTAATATATATAAAAAAAAATACTACAGATTGTGGCAATGTTGTTACAGTAACCAGCAAATTGTGAATGTAAATACATTTTCCAAATATTATTTATATGAGCTATATGGAAAAACTTTTTTTGTTGTTATGTGTTGTCAGGTGCGATTGTCACGGACTGTGTTAATTTGGCACCTGAGGCTGGAAAAGTCACACCTAAAGACAGCCAGTATGTCAGCCTTCTTGAGAGCCGCTTTCCAAAACTCCCTCGCCGGAACATCCTCTTTCAGTCTCTACAGAACGCCAAGTTTGATGTGTCAGGTATGAGGACAATCATGAAACAAGTTTCATAAGTAAAATGCGCCTCTTCCAAACGTCTTTGCATGACAGGTGTCAATTAAAATCAAAATCGCCTGTTGTTCGGTGTCTGTTGAAATAATAAATATAAACATTTGTCATGTGGATCAGGCCTTACCACAGAGCAAATGTTGTTGAAAGACATGAAGACTATATCAGGAGGAGATCTGAGACTGGCGGTCAGTGTTCTCTACATGAAACTCGAGGTAAGTGATTTCACTCTGATTTTGTGCCGTGGCTTTTTGAATTTAGCCGGACTAAATGCCAAAGGAGAATGTGTGTAGCCCATTATAGCTGTAGCACTTCTTATACACTTGTGAAAAATTGGGGGATATTTACCATGATCAGATCACATTTGAACCATTTTAACTATTAATGCAAAAACCCAGGTAATTTTGAACGATTCACAATTTGATCTCAAACAACATGCATTTAGTCACAAGTAAATACACATCTTTGAAATATAAAAGTGTAAATAAATTGCCATGATGATGTGTGTTTTGTTGACTGCTTAGTGGCTTATATTTGATCATCCCCATAGTAATTTTCTAATAACGGAAAAAATCCTTTGTGTTTTTAGGATTTCCTGCAAAGAGAGTGCCTACAACAGGAGCTTTGTGAATTCTGTCATAAGCATAACTACAATCTGGCTGTGGCCATGACCATCTCTTTCATCGACAATAAGGAGCTTTTCAGGCAGATTGCTGTTTACAGCTCCAGCACGCACAATAGGGATGAGGTACCTCAGAGCTCATTCATTTATGACCACATAACGGGACAGTGTTTCTCATACAATTGTAAATATACAGTTTGAAGTCCATAAATATATTTAGCCAAAATGGTGTTTTTATTTAGTTTATCTTGACTAGGATACTTTCTTGCAAAGATCATTTTGGGTAGGGAGTAAGTGTAACAAACATGGTGATGATAACAGCCAGTCTGCTAAAATATGGCTAAAACCTTACTATCTAAGTGACAGTTAATATCATGCCCTCGTCACAGTGTCTGATAGCTACATTTCACAGTGAAACAGACATATGCCTAATCAAGATAGAAAAGTAGAACATATTTCAGTTCAGGAAAGCCTAATCTCCCTCCCCACCATACATTTATCCAAATACATTTTGATACATTCTTAGCCATCACTAAGCATGTACATATGAAAATGTTGGCATACAATGTTTGCCTTTTTCAATAGGTAATCAAAGCACTTGAAAAAGCCAGGAACCCCCATCTGAATCTCAGTCCCATGAGCAGTCCATATACAGACATGAAGGCGTACGTTCAGGGCAACACACTGGCCTCACGGAAGAAGGTGTTACCCATCATTTCAGACTTCCTTAAAGACAGGGAGAGGAAAATGGAACAGCTGGAGGACCTGGAGCTGGAGGGTGAGTGCACACAAGAGCAGGGGGACTCTCAGCAGTGCTGTGAAGACAATGTGATTGAAGAGGACTCTGGTGTTCCTCCAACACCCATGAATAGTCTGGTCGAAGGCTGTCCTTTGGACAATGGTCTTCCCAAAATCAATGCAGACGTGCTGGTAGAAAAAGTCAGCAAGATAGTCACTGAGGAGGACGATGATGGCCCATGATGGTACACTAGTTTTGTTATGGATCCTCATAGCCGCTGATGTCGGGAGTTGGCTGTTGGAGAAAACTGGTTCTTCTTCTTCAAGTAATCACAGTATATACAGCTAGCACAGGGCATGAAACTGCTCTTTTCTGACTGGGGTTCATTGGGAAAGCAAACGTTCCTGGTGTCTTAGACATGGTACTTAAATAAAGAACTGATGTATGTTCAACATTTGGACATAATTATCATGAATAATTATTTGTATTATTTTATTTTGTGTAATAATAATTTTTGCTTGTATTATTTTAGGCTGGCTGCTCATGCCATGGGTTCTTAGGCACATTCTATTTAGCAGGTTTATTTAAGAAGCATTTCCTCAGGTCCTCTGTCATACTAATCTCAATCTGACAAGAGTGATGATCTAATAATCAATGTTTTTTATCTAAAGGCTGCCAACACACACTTGCCTTCATAATTAACTTCGTTATTAATTTTTTAGTAATCTTTTCTGACTTAGTATTTATAAACAGTCCTAGAGGGAAATATTGGGTGCATTAGATTACATTTAGCTTAAAGAAACACCCTTGAATACCATTCACTGTGGGTTTAAAAAAAATGTATGGTTACAAATTTGGGTTTGAGTTTTAGTGAAAACCTGTGCTGTGCTGATGCATTACGCCTGCACTTATATTTCGTTGCATTCATAATATTCATATTGCTTACTCTTGAACATCAATACTAGATGTTCTGCCTCCACAAGATATTACTCAGAAGGCACTGAAAGCATTTCTGATTTCAACTAAGGTCATCAGGTTTTAGTCATGTCTGTGAGAGTGCACCTGTGCTATTAAACATTGAACATTTATCTATTTAAATTTTGCCGCAGAAGCAAAGTAATTTGATGCAACTGAATTGAAGCTCAAACTACTTGCATGCAATCTTAAGCTTATTTCATGAAAATAGTTTTCTACTAAAGACCAAAGAGTATTAATGCAAGTATCAGCTTGTTCAGTATTAATTTCTACATAGTTAATTTGTGCCTAGCTTTATTGTCTTAATAATTAGTTTTTATACAATTAATTTCAGTGTTAATGCAGTTTTTAGGTATGCCATGCAGGGATGGTGTGTGTGTGTGTTTGTATTTTCTTTTACCACTTGGGAGGAAAAATATTATATTGTTAAAATCAACTGACCATTATTAACGAGTATTATTAGCATGCCAAGAGATCTATTTATTATGGTATAATTAAATAAAAATAAATTCTGCGGTTGATTACATAGAGTAGTTATGTTTAAGACAGTCTGGTTCATGATGCATCATAGGTATTGTACTGGCAGCTTTTGGGTACATAACATTTTATCAGGATATTTCATTACATTTTGAAGGACCCAACCTAAGTGGCATGAAGCATGTTGACATGGAACATTGGTGAGTTTTTGTAGTTAAACAACAGGATAAATGTCAATTGAATCAATGAGAATAATTCTTGGCTGTTTATAAAGGACTTGGAAGGCAACTTGTATATTTCAGAGTGTTCGACGTTTTGTTCTACACAATTCATATGGCAGATTCTGTATGTACTTTATTGTCTATGGGTTTATTGTTTGACAGGGGAAGAATACACTCAAGACCACTTTATTAGGATTATCTGTACACCTGCACATTCATGAAGTTATCTAAAAAGCCAATCATGTGGCAGCAGCCTAGTGCATAAAATCATGCAGATACAGGTCAAGAGCTTCAGTTCATGTTTACATCAAACATCAGAATGGAGATAAAGTGTGATCTCTGTGATGTTAACCATGGCATGGTTGTTGGTGCCAAAAGGGGTGGTTCGGATATTTCAGAAACTGCTGATATCCTGGGAATTTCACACACCACAGTCTCTAGAATTTATACAGAATAGTGTGTAAAACAAATACATTGAGTGGCGATAGTTCTGTGGGCGGAAAAGATAGGTCAGGGGAAATGGTCAGATTGGTTTTAGTGCCTGGAAGGATATATTAACTCGTATAATCACTCTTTACAAAAACTGCATCTCAGCATGCACGACACTTCAAAGCTTGAGGTGGATGGGATACATAACCAGGAACAGGAATCTGAGGCTTTGATCTGAGGCACAGACTTGTCCAAACTGGACAGTTGAAGATTCTCATCTCATCTCATCTTCAACCGCTTAAAAAAAAAATCACCTGGTCTTTTTCCAGTCTTCGAAGATCCATAGTCACCTCTTCTGCTGCTGTAGCCCATCCATCTCATGGTCTGATGTGTTGTGCATTCTGCTCACCAGAGTTTTTATTTGAGTTACTATATCCTTCCTGTCAGCTCTATCCTT
>JAOUWY010000071.1:16818788-16829950 GCA_025728095.1 Prietella phreatophila | reverse complement strand
CACACACACACACACACACACACACACACACACACAATCTCTATGCATCGTGTTTTCTTTTATCTTAAAACAAGATGTATGAAGCAGCTTTCTTTCTGTTCATCAATACTGCATATGGCTTGTGTAATTAAATGGAGGTTTGAAATGGTGCTTGTTGCTCTGAGCTTTTTTTGGTTTCACTCGCATTACTCTTTTCTTTTGATCGTAGGTTCTTGGAATGTTTTCTAGCAGCTAAATTTATGTTTTTCAGGAGCTGTGCCAATGCAGGCCATCGGATGGGAACTGTTCATGCTGTAAGGAGTGTATGCTGTGTCTGGGCACGCTGTGGGAGGAGTGCTGTGACTGTGTGGGTGAGTGTAAATGTTTCACATTTAATTGTGGAATTGAAATTGACAACAATATGACGACGTGGATTCCTTTTAACTTGCTGTCCAATACTTTTCTTCTCTCTGTATATAGTGAACTTGATGGATGCATGATGTTCAGTGTCCTTCCTGTAGATTGAATAGTTCCTGAGTGCTGTTCATAATCTTCTGTTTTCCTGTTTAAGAATCTGTGTTTTGATAACAGCTGTGTTTAATTTATCGAACTCCGTCTCAGGCATGTGCAACCCAAGGAACTACAGTGACACACCAGCCACCTCTAAGAGCACAGTGGAGGATCTCTACAGGCCCATTCCCTCCCTGTTCAGAGCACTCACTGAGGGCGAGGCCCCCATCAACATGATGGTGGTGTCCTTTCCTGTGGCAGAGGAACTGTCTTACCATGAGAGCCTGGTCTCCTTCTTGGAGACCATTGAAGATCAGCATCAGAACATCTCATTGCCTGGCAACAGCATTCATTCTAGTTATGATAACACTCAAGGTAAGGTACTACCATTAAATCTGATGTTACCCAGTAATGCACGCAATTTTTTTTTGTATTTATTCTGTATGAATTGAAAGTGTAATTTAAACAAGTTGATTTTAATCTAGAGTATGTAGTTAAAATCGAAACTTTCCTATTTTCAACATTCAAGATGGATACATAGATAGATAGATACTTTATTGATCCCCAAGGGGAAATTCAGGTGTAGTTTATAATGTGAGTTATAAGCATATCCTTTTTGATTAGCAGGATTCACTGCATAGCCATAGTGCCAGTTTCTTCATTCCAACTCTGTTTACATCCCCCTGACTGAACAGAACACCAACACCTTAAAAAGCCTTACAATGGACAATTCTTGGAGCATGTGTAGTTTCACAGGACGGGGTCAGTTGGGGGAAATGGCATGTTACCTCACAGATAGTGAACACCTCTAAAATCTCTCAACTGTTCCTTTAAACAACCTGTCTTGTATGTATGTAATATATATTTTTTAAAATAATAACAATAACTTGAATATTTTTAGATGACCTGCCTTGATTTGTTAACATACCTCACTATCATAATGCATATTGTGTAGAATGTAAGTTTACCATTTACCCATAGCGTGAAATGTCCTCTTGATTCCACTCCTCATATTTATGTTCCAATAGCTTTGGAGTGTGCTGCTTTACTGGTTTTAATTTATTGTGAAGCCAACCTCTTTGCAGTGAACTTGCAACCCCATCTTTGCTGTCTGACTACTTAATCCGACTACCAGCAGAGAGGAGGTGTTGATGTTTAAGAGGAAATTACAGCTAATGTCAAGGGTTTAGAAAAAAAATTTCTCATGTAACTCTTCTTACCAGAGTAGACACTGAGAGTATTGTTTTTTCTTTTTAACCTAGCCTACTAGGTTTAAATTTAATATTTTATTTTGGCAGTTTTATACGGTGTCATCAAAAAAAGCTTTAGTTGTGCTGTCTAGTTTATCTCTGTACTAATGTATTTGTGGAGAAGTGTTTAACTGCTAGTGAGCAAAAAAATCCACACATCACAGAGTGATGATATGCTACACACTGAAACCTGACTAATCTTATAGTGGACTTTAGTGATAAATAATTTTTGTTTATACTGATTGATAATGTCGATTAACTGAAACGCCAGTGTACTGCAAGAAAGGGTTAGACATTGAACACGCAGGGGTACTTGTGTATACAAGTGTGCTCTCTTTTGCTATTTTTTCCTGAAACTGAATGCAGCTACATTTTTTAGAAAAAATGTAGAATAGGAACATGAGCTGCTCACCATGTTAAAAGTGCCTTCTTCTCATAATCTTACTCTCCATCCTTCTAGAAAACATGTGCACAGTAGTGTACTTTGATGACTGTGTTTCAATTCGTCAGTGTAAGCAGTACTGTGAGTCAATGGGAGGCTCGAAGTACCGCTGGTTTCACAACGCGTGCTGCGAGTGTATTGGGCCTGAGTGTATCGACTACGGCAGCAGAGCGGTGAAGTGCATGAACTGTCTCTTCTGAACCATTAGTCTTTTGACTGTTGTGCATGCTCACACTCCTGCCACAAGAGGGCACAATAACAGGACCATAGGCTCAGGAGACACTGACCTGGTATTAGGGGAAAAAGAGGTGACAATCATGTAAATTACAAGCCCTTTTGATTTTGCTCTTTGTATCAACCTTTTATACTTTGTTTTATAGGTTTCTAGAAGGGGGAAAAAAAAAGGATTCTGTCTTTTGTATTTTTCTCAAACGTAAATCAGTGCATATGCAGTCACTCTTCAAATGGTGTTCTCTAGCAAATCAATGCTTTTTAAAGTGCCAACTTTTATTCATGTTCAATAATTAAACCTAGTTGTCAAATCTTTGACAGATATCAAGGTACTAATATGGTGGGGAGGGAGAAAAGTCCTTGTAATATTGCAGGCAGTCATGCAATAGCACACTGCATGTTGAAACATGCATGTTGCAGATGCAGTGAAGGTTGGTTGAGATATTCTTAGTTGTAATTCCTCTACACTTCAGATGAAGGGACTGGAGCCATATACATTAAGCCATTTCTTAGTTGTTTCTGCTTCTACAACACAGTTAGGAAGAAAACAGAAGACCTGTCCTTTAGATCAGCAATCTGGTTAAGCCCTGTGAATATTGGCTCAGAGTTTGTGTGTGTGAGACATGTATCTGGGAAAGATTACAGCTTTAGGATTCATTTTATTTGTTATATCCTAATGAGCAGTATGGATGTTTCAGTTCTGTTACTTTAAGGTACTTTATGCATATTGACCAAGATTATTATTCCCCAAAAGACCTGCATGTTCATGTTTTGTTTTGCAGTGTTTCTCATATAAGAAAAAAAAAAAAACACACACGAGAACCACCATTTGGTTTTGGTTATGCTTCTGGAGTAATATGAAGTTTTTAAACTGATGTAAAACAGTGTTCATTTTGAAACATGCTCAAAACACCATTTGTTTGCGTCTGAGATCTGTTTCATTAAATCCAACTGCAAACCTTACTAAAGAATCGTTAGAAACCAAGCTGGCATTATTGGATTTGTAATTAGCATAAATACATAGTTAAACATCTACACGCTATTAAAATGAGTATTTTTGATTTTCATGAGCTTTTGATGGCTGATCTGACTCCTGCTTCAATGTAGGCAGGTGCATTAATCAGTCCAGTCCAACCCAACCTCCCCTGAATAAAGGCGAAGAGGGGAGATGAGCACTTTCACATCAGCTTTGTATGATTATGAATTCTGGCTCAGATAGCAGATGGTTGGGCCGGTGTAGAGGGTGACTGCACACTCCTCCCTCTGCTACACATTTTAATCAGTACAAAGGAGTCTTTCTCTCCTGGGAAGAGATTGAGACAACTCGTGCAGTCACATGACCACTCAGTCTTGGCACTGGAACCAGCTAGGAGCTTCACACGGCATCATCCTGAAGCTCTGGTTTCCAGCCAGCTTAGAAAGGCTTATGAGTCAGGATGATCACTTTACCTGCCTTGCAAATCACCACTAGGTCAGCATAAGTTAACAAATGGATTTTTTTACACCACTAATTAAGGGTTATTGTTTGGGTTGATGAGCCCGTCGAGTTTAAACCTAAAAAGAGAATGTTTTCCACAGTGGTCAGGTTAATAACACAATCAACACAATAGTGGTCACATGTTAGAACAGTAGATGAACCAGATGATGGAACCTCTTTACTGGCTCTGAAAATAAATGATCAGACTACATGGTTTAAGTGTACGCTAGGGGAACAGGCCTACGATGCATATTATAAAATATATACGTTACATTTTTATTCTTATGTCATTTAAAAATGGTATGTACCCATTAGTTGTCCAAGAGTAAAATCTTAATGTGTCAAATGACAAATTGGCTGCTTGCCCCCAGCACAGACCTTCAAGAGGGGAACCATTTCATCCCTAAATAAATACAACCTATATTACACAAACCTTCATAACACTGAGGTAAGGGTTACTGCCCTCTACAGTATACACTGCACGTTTACTTGGCAATTATGTTGATCCAGTTTCAGTATTAATGATCGTTGGATGGTTCTATTCACCAAACGAACAAATGGCATTGGGCGATACAATTTCATTTACTAAAATTAAAGATAAGTCTAAGTTTTTAATCCCCATTCTGAACACTGCAGAAAACCAACAACGGTGAAAAAAGAAAAAAGACTAAGTGCAACTGCATCTGAACTTTTATTCTGGACAGGTTAGGAGAACATATAACAATTCTATTCATGATCACTGATCAAAATAAGGGGGGGGGGGGGGCAACTGAAGGATATGTACAGTACATGTGATGCATGGATCATAGTGAAGCACTTATTTTCATGTTAAAATACCCCAGAGTAACTGTGCAACAACCACACTGATTCAATATTGAATTACTACATACTCTGCAAAAAAATGGACCGCTTGTGATTTTGGTTTAAAAATACAATAGATCCTTTTCCTATAGGACATAGGGATCCCTCTGTCCCAGGGGAAGAGAATGTCCTCAGGCACAACAAAGTGCTGTGCTAGACTTTAAAACAATCGGATCAAGTCCTCGAGAAAAAAAACTTGTCCGGCTTCAAACGATGGCTCCCGGCATACAGCATGTAGAAAGGCTGAGACCTTATAACTCACTCCATGTTGAATATATCTGCAGCATATGAGTCACTCACACCGTACAGTATCAAAATGGAAAATGAGATAAAATAAGGGAAATACTTGTCGCTACAGTCTTTCCTGCTATGTTGAAGAGGGAAAAAAAAAAAAAAAAAAACGAGAGCGCATCAAGAGTCCATCAATAAGAACAAAGGAAAAGCAGGTCCCTGGATCTGAGATGTGCTGACTTTTTTTTTTTCAACTGTAGTTTGTTGATGTTTTAACTCCAGATATTCAAGTATTCTCTGGTTTTAAGGAAGACACTTGTAAGGCTTCTGTGGCAAAAAAATAAAAATCACAAAACCTCTTTGTTGTAGTGAGTTGCTCTAAGGGAAGGACAGTTGGTTGAAGTGACTCCCCAAGCAAATATTTCTCAGTTCTTGTGCCCATGGTAGAGGCCAGCCCAAGCCAGGGGTGTGGTGTGCGCGTGCTCAGTAGGTGGAGGAAGTGGTGCTCATGGCATCCTCGTTAATGCGTGTGCTTCCTGGGTGTATGCTGGCAAAGTATTTGACATCCTTGTCCATGTCCATCTGCAGAGCTACCAGTGTCTGCTCCAGGGTTTCCTGGTGTGAGTTGGCCGAGTGTAGGAAATATTCTACAGGTGGCAATACAGAAACATTAAAGCCTCCCTCGAGCATACCCCTTCATCACAAGCTGTATAAAATTTAAGAGGAACCTCTGCTGGATTGCAAGTAAAGGGGCTTTGTCAGATTACTACATCTCCTTACAATTTCATTTTGACAAACCAAAACTTCTATATATACAGTATCTCACAAAAGTGAGTACACCCCTCAGATTTTTGTAAATATTTGATTATATGATTTCATGTGACGACACTGAAGAAATGACACAGTGTACAGCTTGTATAACAGTGTAAATTTGCTGTCCCCTCAAAATAACTCAACACACAGCCATTAATGTCTAAACCACTGGTAACAAAAGTGAGTACACCCCTAAGTGAAAATGTCCAAATTGGACCCAATTAGCCATTTTCCCTGCCCAGTGTCTTGTGACCTGTGAGTGCTACAAGGTCTCGGGTGTGAATGAGGAGCAGGTGTGTTAAATTTGGTGTCATCGTCCTCGCACTGGAAGTTCAACATGGCACCTCATGGCAAAGAACTCTGAGGATCTGAAAAAAAGAATTGTTGCTCTATAGAAAGATGGCCTAGGCTATAAGAAGATTGCCAAGACCCTGACACTGAGCTGCGGCACGGTGGCCAAGACCATACAGTGGTTTAACAGGACAGGCCTCGCCAGTGGCAACCTGTGAAGCTCTGATGAACTCCATGCCCAAGAGGGTTAAGGCAAATTTACACTGTTATACAAGCTGAACACTCACAACTTTACATAGTAGCAAAATGACATTTCTTCAGTGTCGTCACATGAAAATATATAATCAAATATTTACAAAAATGTGAGGGGTGTACTCACTTTTGTGAGATACTGTATGTGCCCAATACAACAACCATTAGTACATTTAATTCCAGATATACACAAATATGTCTACTCTCAGCAAGCTGTTTTACCTCCACAATCTTTTGCTCACATACACCCCCCTCCCAAAGAAATAAGTCCATCAATAGGCTGGCACTCACCTCGCTCCATCAGGCTCTGGCGCAGGGTTTTGGACAGCAGCACACGAACATTGGGCACAGGGTCAGATGCCAGCTGCAGCAGAGGAGCCAGCAGGTGCTCAGAGAACTGATCCAATGACACACAGTCCTCCTCTATAGCCAGCTAGAGATAGACAGATAGTGTGTGTGTGTGTGTGTGCATTAAAGAAAATAAGGGGGGTGTACATTGAAAGTAAAGGGAACATACACACAAATGCACACACCAAGGCAGAGATGAACACACTTTGGTGGATGCACTATTTTCAAGAATATCCTGCGTAAACAGCAAGTCCATCATGCTGAGCCATGAGCAGGTGGCAGCCAGGAAATACTACACTTCCTTTAAAACACTGGAGAGGGGTACGGACCAGATGGTGACAGTGCTCTAGACTTAACCACCTTTATGCAGTCGGTTTTCAGAGTGTGCAATTTAACGATGTGTATCTTAAAGTGTGCATCCGATATACTATTAAAACAGAAAAAAAATTAAAAATTTAAATTACTCTCAAAAAAAAAAAAATGTTGCATGTTGCTTTACACTGTGATCAAGTCTAGCACTGTGTGTTGTACTGCCAATATAGCATCACCCAGAGGACGGAATGCTTTCAATGCAATGAAGTAGAAACCACCTTAAACACTGCACTGGCTGAATGAACTACTCATGGGCTTCAACACTAGCATTTGGATTGGCTGTCCTTACCTGACAAACAAAAGCAAACGCTTGACGTCCAGACCATTTTGGAGAGTGGCAGAATTTATCTACCAACTCGCCAAGGAAGTCCACCAACAGCACTGGACATGTGGAAAGTTTCCTGATAATCTCACTGACCTAAACAGAGAAAGACACAATTAAGACTCTTAATTAACAAGTCTCACCATACAGAAAGGACAAAACAGGAGAGCAATCAACACATAATGCTACATAATCATCTACACAACAGAGGGGCTAAGAAAGCCTGAGACCCCTCAACAAAGCGTGTGTGTATGGCTATGCATACCAGTCTGTAGGATGTCCACCGCACAGAGGAGACTCTGTCTATACAGAGGCAGAATGCCAGCGGCCTCAGATAGTCATACACGTCCTGCCCGTTGTACAGCTCCAACAACAGGACCAACTGCCTGGTAGACAAAACCCCCACAAAAACACAATAAGCTGTAAAAGAAATTGGCCAAGACGTTTAAAAGAATAGGAAACAGTTGCTAATGAACACCACATTAGGTGGTCATACTCTGCCAGCTCTGATCTGAATCTCCAGTTGCGACTATTGTCTGTGACTAGGAACTCCTGCAACTGGTAGAGGTACTTCCTCCTAGTATCCTGATGCAGCAACTAAAAAGCGGAAAACAACAGAAGCATATCAAGTTCAAATCTATTTTCTGTGTGCAGTTTAACAGCAAATATACAGAAGTGAAACAGAAGCGAGATAGTAAAGCACAGAAAACTGAACATGAGAAGAATGTAGTAGAACATAGAACCCAATAGTGCAAATTCTCCCAGGAAATAAAAAAATAAAATCGCAAACTGTGACTAACCTTGAGGAAGTCATAGAGGTGTCGAAGGACTCCTATGCGCACCTCGTCCAGGTCCTTAAGAAAGCCGTTGAAGATTGGCACCAGGTCTTCAGCTGTCAGCTGATCGCCCAAAACCAGGGCTAATTCATGGATGGAGAAAGCCAATGTTCGCCGTACCTTCCACTGAAACGGGGAAGGGGGGGGGGCATTAATGCTTTAGACTAAAGGCACTTTTGCAGTGCACCTTAGGGCTCGACTCGGCTCGCTTTACTGAGCTTGCTTTTCCACTGCGGTTTACTGACACCTCAACGTGGGTGCCATCTTCCACTCGCCTTCACACAGGAATAATGCTGCATTATCGAAGCCCTGTACAAATACACGTTCAGGCCGTATTCCCAACACCTCTCCTGTTCACTGAACCTATTAAGGATGTAAAAATAACGATGCTCTAGAACCTATGTAGTGCTCGATTTGACCAAGTTAGATTCAGACGCAACAGGAGTGACTTCCATAAACGCCTGTTTGGAAATCGGTAACAAGCGAGATGTAAAAGTCTAAGACATCTGTAATGTGAGAAATTACCATACACAAAGAATGTATAAAATGACATTTATTCAGGCACAATACAGATCCACTTGTTAAGGAGAATAATTTCTCCCTCAGTGATTGGCTCACATTTAGTATCAACTCGGCACGCTTGGAACCTCGACCAAGGTGGTACAAAAAAAAAAAGTACCAGGTACTATATCCACAGTGGAAAGCCCCCAAAAAAACGAGCAGAGTCGAGTCTTACCACTACACTTTAATTATTTACTTAAAACTACACTTAAAACTTTAACACAGCAGCTATTCTGAAATGTTTAAAAACATCTCAAAATGACTAAACTGTTCTCCATCTTGCAGAAGAGCTGCATCTCTTCCTGAAGTGAAAAGACAGCATTCTATAGTCCCATAAAGAAGATAGGTGCAGCTAAGAGCACAAAGCAGTCTCTCCATAAATTCTCAGCAGTGTTCAGGGTTATCTCTCGGCTCAAGTGACTCAACTTCTTAACGAGACTAAACTAGGTTAAAGTGGGTGAGGGGTTAGAGTAGTCATTTTTTTTAGTTGTATTATAAATAAGTAAAAGTAGAGGAGTACGTTTCAACACTGGGCCTGGAGTACCAAAACATTAGGGTACCCAGGGCCTGAAAAATTAAAAATACCACTCCAAAGTAAGCCAGCAAAGTGGTAAAATGAACAAGACTATGCATGCCTAGCTTTGCCAGACTGCACAGCATTTTAGTGTTAATGATAAAAGATGTTTATATCCCCTACCTGTATTTGGCCAGATCTCTTCTTCATCTCTATTTTGTTTTACTTCCTTCCTAAAAGCCCAAGTATCGGACTGACAGTGACTAAGACCTACTATCCAACCCTAGTGCGGGACGCAGGAATAAAATCAAAGATAACTACATGCTCGGGGGGAAAAAGGGACAGCAAAAGCAAAATGCTGACAGAAGCACCGGCATGTTACAGAAGTGAAGTAAGGGTGTGGTAGAAAGGTTGTAGTCTGAGGTGCAGTCTTACAGCACCTGCATATCAGAGGCTAGGGTCTCGAAGGTATCTCTGAGGCAATGCCAGTTCTGACGGCCCAGTGTAAGCGCCACACCGGGCAGGCTGTACGCACAATGCTTAGCAATTTCCATATCCACCGTCTGGGCCCGGGAAGGGTCAGTCATAGACAGATACTGATCCAACAGCGCCTGAGGGACTACATCCTACAGCATACCACAGAAACAAAGAAGAAAAAAAAAGCTTGTTTAAACGGGCATGTGACATCTTTTTCCCCTCTTCACAGTAATAAGAAGCACAGCTTGAGAACATGCACACACAAGAGTGCTATGTAACAAGTTCTGACAATATCTTTGTAACGAATAATGGTTCCTAATCGATTGTAAACATGCTAAACATACTGAAATGATATGCTTGTCAACACAGCAAGACACAAAAATAAATAAAATAAATAAATAAAATGGCACAAATGAGTTTTACTTGTTGCTTGGATTTTTTCTCGTCTTCTGGACTGCTGCTATCGCTTAACTCCGAATCATCAGCATGACTCACCGGTAGGGTGGATTCTCGGCTCTGAAACACAAAAGCCTTACGTTTAGAGATGTATGACTCATGGCAATCAGCTGTATGCAAACAGAGTATGAGTAATCACAGAAGACCATTTAAACAAAAAAAAAACCTGATTATGGACGATAAACGTCTGCATACCTCTATGTCAGAAGAGTCAACGAGAGGGACGTGGCAAGAGCTGAAAGGGTTATCATGAGCCTGCCGAGGTTCCAGGAATGCCTCGTCAACATGAGTGTCCAACGACGTTGCTCTCAGAGCAGCAGTCAATACGTCCACTTGTGCTGTAATACACAAACAAAATGATGCACAAAAGCTTAGGAGTGCTTCATTTCATTGTTCACAGTGTCAAAATACATTTAGAATCACACACACAAAAAAAAAAAAATTATAATAAAATCTAATACTAATCCATGTGAACACTATACTTATGGAATGCTGTTCTAACAGCATTTGAGGAATGTCTTGAATAAAGTACATTTATATGGTATGAGGAGTTTGAATAGACATTACAGAAAACCAATGAATGAAAGTTACAGCCTTTCATACATGCTTGTTGGCTGACACTGTAAACAGGTCTGAACATGAGCTTGCTATGAGTACACAGAAAGCCACGATTAACATGCACCTGCTTGTCACGTCACACACAGGTACACACTGCACCTTGTATTGAGCAAAACTGTCTTTTCATCTTCTGACAAACATCTGCACAGTGCAGAACAGCGTGACACGGTAAGAAGCTACCGTAATTTCCGGACTATAAGCCGCTACTTTTTTCACAGACTTTGAACACTGCGGCTTAAACAACGACGCAGCTAATTTATGGATTTTTACGGGCTAACGAGTTTCATGCCAAAACATTTAGCCTCGTCACATCGGACCAAT
>JAOUWY010000071.1:16787901-16804182 GCA_025728095.1 Prietella phreatophila | reverse complement strand
CCCCCCCCGACAATATTTTCAGATCATTTTACTCTAACGGATACTGAATATACTTATCACGAAAGTCTCCATAATTATTTATTTAATTAATTAATTAATTAATTAATCCCCCAAGAAGAAAGTCCAGCACCCAGGATTTGTATTAAACGACTTTCTCCTACTTTAAAAGGAACACAAAACAAACCTTTAAGAATTAGAACTAGGCGTCACGGGCACGAGCGAACCCAACGCAACGCGCGCCGCCGGTGTCGTGCCCGCGCGCGCGCTCCCGCCCCCTGCCTCAGTGTGTGACTCAGTGAGATTCAGTGGTGTTTAGGTGAAAATTCCGAGAGCCCAGAGCTACCCTACAGCCACACCGTCTGTTCCTCTTGGCTGCGGGAAAACAGCACTGCCTAGACAACATGTCCAAACTAGAGCAAATATTAATCCTCGACCCGGCGTCTGATCTCAAATTCAAAGGTAAAAAAAAAACCAATAAAAAACCCTCCATACGTTGCTCTTCTCTAGATGGAGTCAGGTAGCGGCTTGCTTGTCAGCTGATTACAGCGCTAGCTAGTTAGCTAACCTAATTCAGGTTTTTTCTCATGCTAGCTAAAGATGGCTCGCGTGCTAACGAGCTAACTAACGGGACCTCCAGCGTGTAAACGTCGCGAAAGCCCGTGTATACCCTCATATATACACCGCCGCCATTTTGAATGAAAGGGACGAGGATTTCTAGGCCTGTAATAAAAATAACAACAGATATGCGACTTTAGCGGTTTGTTTCAGCTCGAGCCGTGCTGACCAAAGGGCACTTTAGCGGAATTTGCGTTCGGTCTGTTCACTCAGCTGCCGCGTTGTGGACGAATTCAACCGGAGAAGTTCACTCTTGAGGGTTTACTCAGAGCGAAATGTCATCAGAAACCTCTGGGCTCATTTCCTGGCGAGCGCAGTGCTAGTCGTGGGGATTGCTGTGGCCTTTTACTCTCCATGCTAGCTAGCTAAGTAGAGCGAGAGGGAGGAAACGCAGCTAGCAGGCTAGAAAGTAGCTCGTTAGCTGGGAAGTTTTTCATTCAGGAGCTTTATGCTGATTCACATTAGTGACGATGCTCGCATGGCTTTGAGGAACTGAGATCACTCCAGGAAGTCAGTCATGGTGCTAGATGATCTAGTTATTGGACAGGCCTGTGCCATCTTGGTAATCATTGGGTTAAGGAATGAGACAGACTTTGATCCATCTGTCAGGTACACCTGCCATACAGGTGCATTGTAGCAGTGAACTGTCGCTGTGCGTGATGTCATTGCTAGGGATGGATGGGGGGGTTTCCCATCGAATATGAAGTTTACTCACAAATTAAAATGCCAGTGGAAATGCAAACTCGTTATGCAGTACTTCATGAAATACAGGATTCGTAATCTAACATCCGCCGTGCCGATTCTCCTACCGTACGCCACGTTGTGACGCGTAAACATGGAAACCACTTGATTGTCAGTAATATCGCATGTTCTTATCGTTGTACCGGTATATCATGGACGATGCTATATGCCATGGCCTGAGTCATCGATCCGTTACAGACCACCTGTGACCAGGTATAATTTGGACGCTTCACCGCTCCGACTTGATAGTGAGTTGGTAACGTATCTTACTGGGGTACGTGGAGGACTGTCAAGGTTCCCTGAGAGCTGGAGAACAGTCCACTAACCAGCAGCCGTCCAGGACTAGAGGATGATTAACACACGCTGTGTACAAAAAAAGAGCCAGAGTCGCTGAGTATACGCAGCAAGGTAGATAAGTCTTAATAAAGTGGCAAGTAAGTATACACCATGTTTACAATAGCACCAGATAATAACATCTGGTCCGTGGTGGTCCCTTTGTATCTACGGATGCACTGGCTGCATCTTACCTGATAAAATGGTCAGTGTGTGTAGCTACAAGGCAGGTGTAATGTGGCCTACCATTCAACCTACAGAGCGTTTTTTGTGTATATAAAACTATAAAGTCTTCTGAACTGTAACATCTGCTACATCCTCATAACTGGACAGTGTGTAGGGCTTGGTCATATGACCATATAGTCTTGATATCATGATAAATGATGTCACTGTATTTAGATTTGTCTGAGATGTTGCATATCTCGTAATATCATGCCATTCATTAAAAAATAACAATTACAAGCTGATTGAAAACTGATTTGGTCGTAAATTTCGTAACACACACACACATATATATAAAAATAAAGTGCTATATTATATGTATGTGTGCTTATGCAACTGCTACACGATCAGCATTATTCACATATTTAGTAACATATGTGATGTCCCAAAAGTCTCCATACATTGGCGACTATGTACGCCAGCACCGACTTGGTTGTGCCTTCATCAGTGGATGTTCGTGGACGTCTACTTCTCGGTTGATCCTCAACACTTCCAGTCTTTTTGAATATGTTAAGTTTGGCATTGGCAGCAGTGTGTGAGAGAGAGTGAGACGTGCTCTTTGACGTGTTTTTTGTTAAAGTCCGTCGCTTTCTGATCCTGCCATGTAAATGACCCAAGTATGATAAATTTCAGAAGACGTTTTGCTAAAAAGTGTTCATTTTACCAGTGTGTGGAGACTTGTGGGACACCCTGTTGAAAATCTTCTGTTTTTGTGTATATCTGGTACTAAATAGTTTTAGATCTTCAAACGAAATACAACATAAAACAAAGGCAACCTGTAACACACAATACAGTTTTTATTGATGCAAAAAAAGTTATCCAACACCTATCACCCATGTGAAAAACTAATTGCCCCCTTATACTTAAAATCTGGTTGTGCCACCTTTAGCAGCAAAACTGCAACCAAACTCTTCTGATAACTGGAGATCAGTCTTCCACTTGCTTCTAGTACTAGGACTTACTCCTATTCTTTGGATCATTGTCTTGCTGCATAATCCAGTTTTGCTTATGTTTCAACTTGCATACTGAAGACCGGACATTCTCCTTTCTCGTAGAGAGCAGAATTCATCCATCCATCCATCTTCTATACCGCTTAATCCTTTTCAGGGTCACGGGGAAACCTGAAGATTATCCCAGGGAGCATTGGGCACAATGCGGGGTACACCCTGGACATGGTGCCAATCCATCGCAGGGCACAATCACTTACACATTCACACACCCATTCATACTCTACGGACAATTTGGATATGCTAATCAGCCTACCATGCATGTCTTTTGGACTGGGGGAGGAAACCGGAGCACCCAGAAACACGGGGAGAACATGCAAACTTCGCACTCACAGGGCCACGGTGGGAATCGAACCGTTCACCTCACCTAGAGGTGTGAGGTGAACGTGCTAACCACTAATCCACCGTGCGCCCAGCAGAATTAATGTTTCCCTCAATTATTGCATGTTGCCCAGGCCCTGAAGCAGCAAAGCATCCCCACACCATCACACTTCCACCACCATGCTTGACCATAGGTATTGTTGTGAAATTCTGTTTGGTTTACGCCAGATGTATGCCCCCGTCTTCCAAACAGTTCCACTTTCGACTAATCATTCCACAGAATATTCTCCCAAAAGTTTTGAGGTTCATCAGGGTGTGTTTTGACAAAATTCAGACAAGCCTTAATGTTATTAACCATTTAGCAGTGGTTTTCGCCTCACCACTCTTCCATGTATTTGCCCAGTGTCTTTCTGATAGTCGAGTCATGAACAGTGACCTTTATTGATGCAAGAGAGGCCTGTATGTCCTTTGATGATGTCCGTGGCTCTTTTGTGACTTGCTGGATGAGTAGTTGCTGTGCTCTTAGAGGAATTTTGGAAGGTCGGCCACTTCTGGGAAGGTTCACTACTGTGCTGAGTTTTTCCATTTGGAGATAATGACTCTCACTGTGGTTTTTTGGAGTCCCTGAGCCTTTGAAATAGCTTTGTAACCCTTCCCAGACTGGTGTATTTCAGTCACCTTCTTCCTCATCATTTCTGGAATTTCTTTCAATTTTGGCATAGTGTGTTACTAGGTAAGACATTTTAATCAACTTCATGCTGTTGAAAAAGTTGTATTTAAGTGTTGATTTGATTGAACAGGGTTTGCAGTAATCAGGCCTGGTTGTGTCTAGTCCAGCTGAACCCCATTATAAATGCAGTTTCATAGAGTTGGTAAATTAGTAACTATGGGGGAAATACATTTTCACACAGGCCCAGTTGGTATTGGATAACGTTTTTGTTTCAATAAATAACATTACCGCTTAAAAACTGTATTTTGTGTTTAGACAGGTGGCCTTTGTTTTATCTTGGATTTTGTTTTATTTTCTGAAACAATTTAGTATGAGATGTACGCAAAAACAGGTGAAATACTGTTCACAGCACTGTATCTAAACCTAGTTGCCTCCTAGGGCCGAGTGTCCCTAATGTTTTTTCTGATGCTCTTTACACATTTTACTGCCCAAGACACTAAAGTTAATGAACCTGAGCAATTGAGCTAGGCAGATAGTACCCATTATACCTAAATGCTTTGTATTGAGACATGTAGAAAATAGGCATTGACAATACGGTAAAGTCGAGTTCAGTGGCTATAAGCAGTACTTTCTTTCTAAATGTCATTTATTTGTGTAATGCCATCTGAAAACATTTTTTCACAGTATGTTTTAAATTGCTGAAACTGTATCAGCAAACCTGTGTATTGTGATATGTATTCTTAAAAGAGCTCGAGAACCTTCATGTTCGAGTACTTTCAAGTCGATCAAATTGACTAAAGATGTTTTTACTCACAGGACCGTTCACAGATGTCGTGACCACCAACCTCAAGCTCAAAAACCCGTCCGACAAAAAAGTATGCTTCAAGGTGAAGACAACTGCACCACGTCGCTACTGCGTTCGGCCCAACAGTGGCTCCATTGATCCTGGTTCCTCAGTCATTATCTCTGGTGAGACATGTACAGACATCTCACTGACACTAGGGCTGTTACGGCTTGAGAGTTTCATGGTATGACTACATAGTCTAAAAATATCACCGTATTAATCATTTAAAAACACAAGACTGTGGTACAATTAAAAGAAAAGTGTGTAGAAAAATCCCTTTGCACAGCATTGTATATAGTAAAAGGGAAAAAAAAGAATAAATCCAGTAATCATTTTTATGATTTTTTCCGTAAAATCTTTTACCTCTGGCCTCATTTATCAATCTTTTACTAAAGATGTGTGTAAATGTTTGCATGAGCCAAACCGAAGTGTGACTGGACAACATTTTCTTATAGGTACTTTTAGTCCCTGGCTTAGTGAACTACCATGAGTATGTGTTTTTGATGAAGAATACAAAACAGTTTAAATAAAAATCAGAAATTTATACTCGACAGTATATACTATATATTAAAGTGCAGTAATTCATGCAAATTATGTCATGAAGTCAATCAAATCTAGGTTTACATTAGTCGTCTTATGAGTAAATTTACACACATGTATTTTGAAGGATTTTCTGAAACGATGGGATTTTTGTGAATACCGAATGTCTTTTGTGTAAAAACCTGTACAAATGATTTACAAATAAATGCATTCGTACTCAACATGATTAACTTGGCCCATTGTTCGTATTAGTCACTTTGTGAGAGAGTGACTGCGAGGAAAGGAGGCACACTGAGTCAAAAAATATATAACTAGCGCAGGTGTGTGCAGAGGTGCTTGGTCAAAAATAGATAGTAGTTTGTTTAGTTATGGTGAGCAATGCTGTGGTGGTGTTTTAATTAATTAATTATTTCTATCTGCAAAAATGAATGTAATTATTGCTACAGAGATAATACGTTTTACATCTCTTCCAACCCAGAACAGATTGCCTTAAGAAATTGTTTAAAAAGTTATAATCATTTAGGATATATTAAATGTATTCTCCAACCTCATCAGGCATCATAGGAGAAGACTCAGAGCTGTTATCTTGGCAAAGGGAGGTAGCACAAAGTATTGACTAAAAGGGTGCCAATATTTCTTGCACAACTATATTGAAAATATTTTTTTTTTTTTTAGGTAAACCTGTGTTTTGTTTGCAATTCTTTGATTTCCATGAGAGCAGAGTATTTTTGTGATTTTTTTTTTTAACAAAAAATCAAAAGGTTAAACAACAAAAATGATTTTTCACAGCGTTCTTTGCTCATATTTAACAAGTGTGCCAATATTAGTGGAGTTCACTGTATGTGTGTGAGATATATATGTGTGTGTGTGTGTGTGTGTGTGTGTGTGTATATATGTTTAAAATGAACAATCAAGGATATATGAGCTGAACGAGGTCACCCCAGTGCTGAGCATCCATGGTCTTACACATATGCAAGAATAAAACAAATAGATAAATGGAACAAAGTAGACATCCCCGTAGGGAGGTGTACCTGCAACGTTACAGTTAACATCAGTAGACCTCGTTACTCACCAGGGAGTGATCATATGCTAGAAAAATATTATAATAATGGTTGCCAGACATAGGAAAATTTATGTGAACCTCTGATTGAATATTTCATCATTTCCAGGTGCAAATATAACATCAAATCCGGAAGCCAGTGCTCTGCTTTAGATGGGTTTGCGGATTCCCAATGCAATAAATCCTGCCTGCGAGCCAGTAAGGATGCGAATGCAATAACCTTGAGTTGCCTATGTGTCAAGTTCAATTCACCACTTGTATACCAAATTCACAGAATATACCAATTTCAAGCACACGGCTTCACGTTGTACATCACACACTTTAGAGTGTGTGTCCAATACAGTCGACCAATAAAGCCATGTAGTCCTCTGCTTTGGAGAGCCATTGTGTGTTATAAACTTAGGAACATGCTAGGAGTGGCAGCAGAGGTAGAAAGGTATTCTGTGTGTTCGTGTCCTGAGAAAGAGAGGTGATTGTAGTGTGATTTAGGGGGATTCCAGACGGAGAGGGAAGTGGAAGCATTTTTTGGGGAATCACAACCAGGCACAAAGGGATGAGTAACACTAGAGTAAGGTGGAAAAAAAGAAGGGGGAGATGATAATAGACATTTTAATCGGTATTGGAAAAAGTCACTGGTGACGTCATTCACTGTGACTAACTGACATGGTAACAACCCTATTAGACACACATGGTTAACTATGTGTCCTGTCACTCAGCATTTGCTAAAGCTGTTACCTCATCTGCTCTAATGGACCGTTCTTCTTTACAGTCGCATAGCTTTGGGGGCGAGAATGACGTACATTGTTCCATGTCTGATTCACAACTGCCACACAGCACTGATAGCAACGATTTGAGTACAGTAGCTGAACTAGTTCTGGCCATGTGCGAACAAAAGTCTGTTCACTAGCTGCTTGTTTTCTTCTCAGATGCATACATCCCAACCCAGTGTACCACATATACACATAATTTACAATACATTAAATATTAAATAACATACGGGTGTAGTGGTGGTTCCTGAGGCAATAAATAATTGATTAAAATGTTTTAAAGAATTAAGTTGCCATATGATCAGTATTGCAAGTGAAAAGACACATGAGAAAATGGTTGGAATTTGAAGGCTGTCCACCGTCAGGGGTTTCACTGATTACACTGATGTTTACACAGAAGGGGCTTAAATGGAGCACACAACACATTATCATACACGGTCACTGGGGAGCCTGGAGACTATGTTAGTGCACTCGGGGCACCCTGGATGGGGTGCCAACTCATTGCAAGGCACTGTTGCATGTACACGTGCGCACACACACACAAAATTGGAACTGTCAATCAGCCTACAATGGAAGTCTTTGGCCTGGGGAAGGAAACTGGAGTACCCAGAGGAAACCCCTGAAGCACGGGCGCACACGAGGTGAAGGTGCGCTATGCAAGGAAACAATGCTAACCACTGTGTGCAACCCATTGCAACATTGTTATATCTGATAATGTGACCACAGATGTAATTGCGATTCATGGTGGTTAAAATGTCACCCTCGGACTGACGTGTACAGATATCAAATGGTCTTAAATTTTTGTCTCTTTATTTTATGCCTAATTTGAAATTTACAGCTTTAATAAACAAGCACTGTTGGTTTTGTTTTTTTAGTTCAAATGAGTTGCTAGGTGTGATTTTTATCATAAATATAATGTTACAGATTACTTGGACTGTCCTGTTCACCAATGTTTGTTTCTTTCTTTAACTCTAGTCATGCTGCAACCTTTTGACTACGACCCAAATGAAAAAAGTAAACATAAATTCATGGTGCAGACCATTTATGCACCATCCAACGTAACCGACTTGGAAGCAGTGGTAAGCATTTCCTTTATTTGTTTCTTCACTTGTTTTTCTATTTTGTGGTCCACGTTACAAGGCTTTTCAAAGTGTTCACCAGCAGAGGGCAATATAAACTTACCCTCTGCTACAGTGATCATCCCACAGGTCTTGTGGTGGTCTTGCTGACCTGTAGAAAATAGCACATTCAAACCAAATCACATTTTTCAAACAAGGCAGCTGGGTTTCTTTTTCTTTTTCACTTCCCTCCATGTCCTGCTCATTTATTTCATTTAGCTTGTCTTTGTTCTTACTTCAAATAACGTATACTATTCAATAGTGTGCCGCCACAAAGGATCCCTACATCAAATACTGTTTTGCTTTCTAACAGTCATTCAGTAGGAAACAAGTTTGCGATTTATACATGTGTGCTTAGTGCATTATTATTATTTCCTACATCATGTGTATCTTATTTTCTTTCCACCCTCACAGTGGAAGGATGCAAAGCCCGAGGACCTCATGGACTCTAAGCTCAGATGTGTTTTTGAACTGCCTTCAGAAAATGAGAAACTGGTGAGTAGTGCTGTACTCGCTCCTCCTTTAACAGCTTGAGTATCCAGCAGAGAGGTGACATGTAGAATACTGAATGAGCTGAGAGGATTGCTGAGCTTTTAGCTGTCCTGCCTTCATGCTAAACCCTAATATATTGTTACCAGTAAGGGAGTGAGACAGAAATGTATTTATAATCTCTGTCAAATCTGACATTATGCAGTGGTCCTCAGTATTAGTCTGTTAAATGTTAGATACAGCTCTGGTTAGGACATACTTTAAAATTATAAGTTTAAAAAGTTGTGTGAATGTGCAGAGTCTTGATCATCTATGCTCTAAAAATGTAATTCTCTATGGTTTAACTTGGATGTGGTTCTGAAGAGGCACTAATCTGCCAAATCATCTTCAAATTGCAAGAAAGTGCAATATTAATGAGTTTAGATAAGGTGACGAATCTTGATACCATTTTTAAAAATTGTATCCAGTGTATTATTTATTAACAAGTTCTCCATTCGTATGGTATAGTCTAATTGTTCGGTTTTGTACTCTGATGGATTATTTATTTCTTTATAAGTCTAATATAGTTGAAGGAAAGTAGGTATATCTTTACAACGTTTATAAAAAGACAGGCTTTGGTTTAGTTTTATAAAACACAGGGCAACAGAAATATTTTGTTCCCTAATTGGCTGAACTGTGATGAAGTCATGATTTTTACCATGCAAAAATGGTTGATTATCATTTTACCAGCCCCGTGGTATTGTATTAAATTATTCATTGTATGTGTGTTTGTGAGCACATCTTTGACATCCTCAGGCCCTGTCTTCTCTTATCCTGTTCCTGTAACTTTTTAATCCTTTCACTGCATTTGACTGGACTCTTCTGTATGTACATTTTTCTCTGCTTACTAAGAGAATATACTTGTATACAGATATCTGCTCAATTAATTTCATTTACGTACATCACAATAACATTACACAGACCTGACCCATGTGAAATAAACACAAATGTTCAATCCCCTGTGAGACAAGAAGCTGTTTGTAGTTGTTCTGCATGTTGCAGCTATCCTCCTCTACTCTATCCTTTAAAGTCAGGTATGTGTGGCCCTGTAGCTGGGCTCAGAACCCCCAGGATGCAGTGGTGTGTGGGCAGCCGCTCAGCCTCCACTCCTGGTGATTACTGCACACCTGCAGGCAGCCGAAACCTTACTGATGAGCAAGAAGTGTTTGACTTTCCCAGTGTCAGGCCAGGCCAAAGATCAGGGTGGGACAGAGTCAGGTTTGTGAAAGGGAGCCATGTCAGCATTTCACGAGCAGGAATTGCAAACAAAGAATATTCACAGCTTGGTGAAGTTTAATATCTTTTGGGGGTGAGCAACATTTAAAATGATTTATAGTTGAAATAGTAGGTGAAATGGGGGGGGGGGGGGCGCATTCTAAATACTTATGTCATTTTGGGACAGAAATAAATACAATTACAGAGCAGCACCATAGGCCTGTGTTATATATTTACGAATAAGTGCTTTTGTTTTCCCATCTTGGAGCTAACTTGTGAGTATTGAGTTCTCTAAAAAGAAATGAAAATCGAGAGTTGGTCTGTGTATTAGTTATGACGTGATTAGCAGTTCAAATAAAAAGTTAAACTCAAACAAGCAGTTTGAGTGTTACAGAGTAAAATGTTTATCATTGGCAGTTTAAATTCTCCCTTTCCATCCTTTCACTCAGCATAGACAAAGCAGATAAACCGCACTCAAATTAACATTCATGGAACATCTCGGTTTTTCGTCACACAAGCGTTTAAACTTGCTCCTTAGTCTTACACAAGCTCTCTCCTGGATAAAGCTCTTTGCATTTGTCCTAAACAGAATGACGTAGACCCGACCAAAGCTGCCCCAATCCTCAACTCCTCCAAGGCAGACAACACATCAGCAGCCAAGCCCAGCAGCATGGCTCTGGAGGACTCCGAGATGAGAAAGGTGGTGGAGGAGTGCAAGAGGCTGCAGTCAGAAGTGAGCAAACTGGGAGATGAGAACCGACAACTTAAGGTAAGGAAATGAAGAACAGAACAGAGAGGCATTATGCACTGTATAGAATAAAACATTTATTATATGAACAGCGGAAAGCTCGTTACACAAACACCTAGTCATGTGGTTAATAGCGGATGTGATTAATGGTGGTGTTACTCTCCTTTGGATGATTTTCCTTTATTATTTGTTAGGATGAGGGTCTGCGGATGAGGAAGGCCCAGCGCTCAGAAAACATGGTCTCAAACACTGCAGGCATGGTGAGGAAGGAAACCAGTTCCAAATCGCTCCCCTCACTGCTTGTTGTTATTGCGGCGATCTTCATTGGATTCTTCTTGGGGAAGTTTGTGTTGTAGGATAAATGCGTGTGTTCTGCCCAGCTCCTTCCAGTGTCTTCTGGGCCTTAGGGGGCAAAGCGTGTGTTCTTGTCGTTCAGCGTCGCATCAGTGCTAGTCTGGCCTAAGGCGGCGGGGGAAAAATGCGTCTGTGTACAGAATCATTCAAACAGGCCTTGCCTTTTTGCAGTCTCACACGGTTAGTACACATACACACTCAGAAAAGAGAAGAACAAAGTATCTCCGTTTTTTTTTTTTTTTTTTTTTTTTTTTTTTTTTTTGTGGTGAGGGGTATTTCTTTTTCCTTCTGAGGGTGGAACAGATTTAACTGTACATTTATTAATACATCAATCGCAGTCAAATAGCCGGCACTGTGTAGAGACCTTTATGATATTGAAAGGAAAAAAATCTATGATGAATAAATAAAATGAATTGTCCTTGCTTTCTTTATGTGGTTTAATAAGTGTTGGAACGTTTTAAGTGTCTTGTACATGTCATTCTAATCCTTTATGAACATTTTAAATTCAAAAGGAAAAAAAAAGCAAACAAACAGATGCTGCGTGTTGCTGGTTGGCCTCTTCACAGTGAACCTGAGCTTCAGATTTACAATCATTTTATTTTCTTGAATGTGAAGAAATCAGCTGGGAGACTGTGCCTCCTTCCATGTATGTTATTTTTGTCTCGGTCACCTGACACACACATCTTACTCTTACATTAAGTCTTAGCATTTACTTTATGCAAATTATACATATACTCGTTTGTGAGGCAACTGTTAACTGAAACATGACCACTTTGACTGTATATGGTATTTAACATTGAGCCACTGGGAAATAAGAGAAATTAAAATGAAATAAATAAAAAATATATCTAACATGTTTTCAGTGTATGCTTCATGGCTCTGTGCGTTTTCAATGAAAAACTGAACCCTTTGATACGATACATGCAGGGAACGACAAATGTCTGACCAACTTTTATTATTACTGTGTAATTAGCGTACATGCTTTCCTCTTGGCCAACTTCATAAATATTAGATGATGATGTTGATCTATTTTAAAACGTACAGTCCACTTAGCAGATGGTGGTAAACACCACAAACTTTCAACAACATTTAAAAACAAAGGTCGCTGAAGCAGTTCCACAACAGACTCAATAACTAGTTAACACAATGAATTAGTCCCATGATTTAAAGAGGTTGTGATCTGTATATAGGACAGTTTCTCCACACTGTTTTTTTTTTTTTTCTCCTGTGATAAGCAGAAAGGGAGCACGCACATCATTACGTAAACGCTTGCTCGTCTGATCCTATGTGACAGAAAAGACAAGTGTGAACAGAATGAAGGCATATACCAGGTATAGGGGCTGTGTGTCACATCCGTTCCCAAGCCTGAAGTGATGGTCTCCCTCCTTTCCGATGCCTTTCTGTCCGGCGGTACAGTGGATCAGAGGTGGCTGGTAGGATGTGGCGCGCTTGTGAGGCCGGTCAGGGCTTGAGCCATTGGTAGGTCTCTGTCCGTTGAAGAGGAGGCGGTGTCCAGCCGAATCTCGTCCCATGTAGAAGAGCTCGTATTCGGTGTGAGGCAGACGGATGCCCAGGGCAGCACAGCCTGAAGTTGGGGTCACGTCTTGTTGGACCCCTTGCTTCCAGGAGCCCTGTTTTCCACATTCGTCCCCACTGAAGACATTCAGGAGAGAGGTAGTGGCCAAGTCCATAGGAGTGACCTTCATCTGGATCACTGTAACAAGGACAGAAAATTCATCTCAGATAATTCATTCATTTTTAAATGCTATACGTTTTCAGCTATTCAGCAATCTAGGGCGATTTGCATGCAAGCAAAAAAACTGTTCATCCATCCATCCATCCTCTATTACCGGTTATCCTACAGGGTCACGGGGACCTTGGAGACTATCCAAGGGAGCATGGGGCACAAGGCAGGGGACACATTCACACACCCATCCATATACTATGGACACGCCAATCAGCCTACCATGCATGTCTTTTGACTTGGGTAGGAAACCCCTGCAGCACGGGGAAAATATGCAAACACCACTAAGCCACTGTGCACCCAGACTTGTTCATGTCTTATACGATTATGTACATGTTCAATTCCTTGGACAATTATTAGGTAGCGTTACACATAAAAGTTGAAGAATTTTTTTTAAGAAACAATTTGTTTCTTTATCTGAGTTGCACTTGCTAATTAGTACCACCCCCTGTTTAATAATCATTGCTAAAGCAGTTTAGAGTACCTGTGAAAGTGTATTCAGTGCCTCCCATGACTGTAGTGGAGGGAATGCCTGGGCTGTAGTGTCCTTTAGCATAGATGCTGAATGTGGGATGCCTGCAGACTGGGTCAGAGTAGTGGTAATAGTGGCCCTCCCAAATGTTGCTCTCCTTGTGGAATACAAAGTGACGGGTGAGGAAGAGCACCCCTGGGCGCACCTCACAGCGCTTACTGACCCAGTTACCATAGAGATGCAGGGGGTGATCAGTCCGAGATGGCAGAACTGGTGGATGATAAAAATCTGCTACAGAGATGATCTGACACGCTACACAGCTATTATCGTAAGTCTGAAAGAGAAAGAATTCAGATATGTCAATTATGATTCGAAAATGTGTCGACTATAAAACAGCACTAGGAAAATGATCATACACAGGTTTTGAGGTCTAACTTCTTGAGTCTATATGGCTTGTAGAATGCCAGACTGGCACAATGGTACATCGCTTACACTTCCAGGGGAGAGAAACCCTGCCGTCTTTCCCAGTCAGGAAGGCGCTTGTGCTCGAGTAGTCATCGTCATGAAAAAGCAGGGCTTAGTGGTTATAAGTCATGGGTTTACAACACCAAGCGCATTATAAGTAACAACAGCAATGAAATGATTTTCAGGAAAAAAACAACAACAAAGTAACACTAAGTTTGGTGACTTAAAAGAAAAGATCATTCATCACTCTTTCTGAGATTTGGCTAAAGGCAAGCCTTTTGAAGAATGTTCTGTGAGCATGAGAGTTTTATTATATCTGTTTCATTTAGACGCCGGTATAAGCCATGTGCATGTCTTGCTGCTGCTCTGAAGAGAATTTTAAATAAATAATAAACATTAACTACATTTTAGTTCACCGGTTTCACAGGCGTGGATGAATTCTTGTCCTTGGCTCACTTATAGAGTAATGTAGGTACTTAAATAATCACGGCAGTAGTGGAATTACAATCCGCCGTCTTGTGTCGAAGCCTGCCCTTCACTTGCTAAGGCTAATATACACCTAGAATATTTATTGCAACCAAGAGGTTACCTTCTGATCAGTTGCTACCGCTCGACTGCCATGACTCAACGCACACCTAATAAATTATTCAGCTTCAAACTAGAATTCATTAACTACACATCTACGTTGCAGCTTTCATAACACCTTTCTCTAGCCATCAGAATGAAGAGAAGCGTGTGCGAGTAGATGGGTGAGAGTGCCCACATGAAAGGCATTAATCCAGCCGAAAGCTCCCGTTCCACCTCTTAAGGCTGGCTGTAGTTTTCCCTTAGCCTTGCCACAGCGCCTTAGGCACGCACAAAGTCAGAGCTGGAATTCAGAATGATGCCCTTTGCAGCTCTATTTCCTCATTCCCTTTGAAGCAGACAGGGGATAGAAGCGGATCAGCAGCATGGGTACGCTCTGACACCAGCTGAAATCACACTAACACGGCAGGGGAAATGCTGATATTTGTTCTGTATCAGTCTTGTTTGAAATAGTGGAGTGGTTGACGTCAGATCATGGCAACGCTAGAACAATTCTGCACGATTGGAGAAAGGGAAAGCCAATGAATGCATAATGCACTCAGCGTGTACACGAAAATGACAGCTACCTAAAGCACACAGGAAGATGAGGGCTGACACGAATGAATCATAATTCTATATCACGTTCGACATCAAGTGTATAGTCGACTTTAACATACACTGCACTTCATAAATTAAACATGCTTCAGTGAAACATTTCATCTATTTTTAAGTTTTGTGTGTACTTTTGCTCTTGACTGCACACACAATGTGACAGAAAAGTCTACGGGGTAATGCCATGACTGCCAACATCGTTCTTACTCCACGAAGCCTATTAATATTCATAGGCAAAGGGACCTTTGTAATATATTGTTTATTGTGCTGTTACTCATTTTCATTTAGCCATTTATTACTTACTAGTGATAGTTACTTTGACATAAATAGCATGTGTTGTGAAAATGTCAGTATGAATCAGTGCCTGTTTTGCTGTGCAACTCTACAACGTGTTTGTCGTTATTAAAGGATGCAGACTCATTGCTTCTCCGGGGCTGTACCAGCCTTCTGCTACGTGATGTTCATCATCTGTCTCTTTTGCTGGTTATATGATATTTGGAGGATTGAGTTTAAGTGCTGAACCAGTGAAGAATGTGGCCCTGCTAATGTCTGAGGAGCTTTTAATTAACTTCAATCCTCAGATGACTGAATTAAGCTCTTATTTTTTTAAGGACTTAATTATAAGGTAACGTTTCCAGTTGTGATAGACGATTAAGCCAAAACCGAGCAACCAGTGCATAAAAAATTCATTAAAAAAAGGTAATCTATCCATAAAAATGGGGTTGTTTGTCAACCAGAAACCAATGGAAATGGAATGGAAACTTTCATGTTCGAATGTACACTCACTAAAGGTCATGCATTAACCTAATCAACAGTGCACAGAACCATGCAGCTACAGGTCAAGAGCTTCAGTTAATGTTCACGGCAATCTTCAGAATGAAGAAAAAGTGTGATCTCTGTGACGTTGGTCTTGGCAGATGGGCTGGTTTGAGTATTTCAGAAACTGCTCATCTCCTGGGATTTTCACACACAACAATCTGTAGAGTTTACACAGAATGGTGCAGAAAAACAAAAAACCTCCTTTGTGCAGAGGGCCTTCAGCAGGGGTGTCCAATCTTATTAGCAAAGGGCCGGTGTGGGTGCATTTTTTCATTCCAACCGAGCAGGAGATGCACCGGATTCAACCTCTTTAATAAGTTGATCTTGGCTTTCAATAGATTCAGATGTGGCTTCTGCTTGGTTGGAATGAAAACCTGCACTCACACCGGCCCTTTCCGGATAAGATTGGACAGCCCTGTTCTACAGGCTGACACACCATGTTGATGAGAGAGGTCAGAGGAGAATGAACAAACTGGTCTACACTGACAGTCTATAACAACTCAAATAATCACTCTTTACAAC
>JAOUWY010000071.1:16707776-16731641 GCA_025728095.1 Prietella phreatophila | reverse complement strand
TACCATTAAAATTATAGACTGATCATTTCCTTGTCAGTGGGCAAACGTACAAAATCAGCAGGGGATCAAATACTTTTCCTCTCACTGTATGAGAGTGGTTTATACGTATGCAGTTACTGACTCTGGCTCATGTATTACTGTGCACAATTTCTCAGTCAACCCCTACTCCATATGTGAATGGAAAGCGCTCATCATGAAACTCCGACTGCCTGCGTGTTATTTTGGTTGTGAATCATTTTCAGTAGAGCAGTGACACTGACGTGTACAACATATAACACACAGCAGTTAAACATAGTTGTAAAAGTATGTGTACATACTGGTTACTTTATTTCACACATGTACTTTTTACATGGTCCTACTCAAGGACATGAGAAGATTTGTCTCAACCTTCCAGTTAGTATCCCAGAGCTGTAATTGCTGTGCCACCCTAACCTTACTGCTGCAGACTGGATATGTTTTGTTAGAGGATTAATCTCAAATGAGTGCTGACAGTAAAGTGTTTAAAAACTTAAGCAACACCAGAGGACACCACGTCTGGAACAAAACTCACTGAGATTAAGCAACAGAAGAGCAAAGTAAATAAATAAATAAAACTTGTGTTCTGGTGTCTGTTTGCAAAGAACATACTTGTGATATCAAATTCATGGACTAAGACTGAATCAGACACAGAGACACACACAAAAACTGAAAAGATCAATTCTTCAAATTTGCCCTTATTCAGTAAGTGGGGTATTGCATGGTTATTTGAAGAATAACTAACTAACTAACAAGCTGGAATATGCGAAAAAAAAAGTTTCACTGTGCTGTAATGTATACGTGACAAGTAAAGGCTTCATCTTCTACTATGTTTAACATAACACAATAAGCTGTCTTTAGTCATTTCTTCAAAAGTTCAATTTGCTTTTATTTGGTGAGTGGTGTATTGCATTATTTGAAGAAATAACTAAAGTTTTTTTGTGTTATACATAATAGAAGAAGAAGCCTTTAGCAATTATTGTCTTTGCATATCCCAGCTTGTTAGGAAGTCGGGGTCAGAGGACAGGGTCAGACATTTATACAGTGCCCCTTGAGTGGAGAGGGTTAAGGGCCCAACAGTAGTAGCTTGGCAGTGCTGGGGCTTGAACTCCCAACCTTCTGAGCAATAACCCAGAGCCTTAACAGTTGAGCCACCACTGCCAAGTAATGGGTACAGTAATACATATATGAGAACAATCAGGAATGCACAGTGGCTTAGTATTTAGCATGTCTGCCGGACACCTCCAGGGTTGGGGGTTCAATTCCCACCTCGGCCCTACGTGCACAATGGTGCCCTGAGATGGGTTAGCACAACATCCAGGGTGTCCCCCACGTTGTGCCCAACGTCCCCTGGAATAGGCGCCAGGCTCCCTGTGACCCTGTGTAGGATAAGCGGTACAGAAAATGAAAGGATGGATGGATAAGAACAATCAAGTGAATGTATAGAATACATGCATAAAACCATTTTAACCACGTTGGGGCAAATATTAAAATATATTGTAAATGTATCTTATGAAAGTACATACCTGTCATAAAATAACTTCTGACAACACTGTATATTCAGCAAAAAATGTTATAAAGAATGTAATGTTTATACCGTATTTTGGGACAGTAGTCTATCTTTTTGGTAGAGAATGAAACCCAATAATTCTCGCAAATACATTTTTAAATATTTTTTTTTATTGAGCTTATGTGGTAAACACATTCAACATGGAGTGCAGCATATGGCATCATGAGGGTTTAAAAACACACAGGCTAACAACAGCAACAACAACAACAATATAATAATAATAATAATAATAATAATAATGAGAAAAAGACGGACCATAAAAAGAAAGAGAAAAAAAAAACATAATTTGTGAAGTTTCTGATTCTCTGTTCAGTTTGTACACGTTAAGGCTCAGTTATGCCACTCAGGACATCGAGATTTATTTTGGGAAAATGACATAAAATTGCAAGATTGGGGCAGAAGTCGCCTTGCAATGACATCACTTTTAGCAAGGACCTGGAGTCAGTGACAAATATGGTCACAGTGCATTCATTCTTTGAAAAAGGTAGACATTTCAGGGAGAAAAATGAAGGAAAACCATAAAAATTGACATATCTTGTAAAAACAATTTTCTTACTAATATGCATGATCTACAAAGCAACGTGTACGTCATTCATGTTCTCAGCCACACATACATTCAGCAGGAACATGTCAAGGGCAGGGTAGGGGTGGCTGGAACAGGACATGGTGACTGGCCTCAATGACACACCTATTGCATGGTTAAATACTGAGTGCTCATACAGATGCAGTCTATTATTATAAGCAATATTTTCTTGTATTGAGAAGTATTCTAATAAATAAAATGTAGATCATAATATCAGCACTATTTTCAAAATTCTTGTCACATACTTACTTTTCCCCTTTCAAGGGAGACTGAAATTTACACTGTGGTCATTGAGCATTTCCTACATTCTATATAGTGTTTGTTCTCTTTAAAGAAAAGGTGTTGTTCCCTTGTCATGCAGTGTCTGTTGACCAGTGCTGGACCAGGCTAGCCAGGAGATCTGTAAGCAGGTGTAGCAGGAGAGAGTGAGCATGTGTTTGTTAGAAGGGCGACTCCAGCAGTGCTCAGATGAAGTTATATCCATGCTGCTGTTTCCTTAGGCAGCATCTCCAAAATGTCCTTTATTCCACATGGTGTAGCTGAGACTGCTCCAGAAAAGATGAAGACACACTAATCCTACAAATATATGGGCAAAAACTTAATTTATATATGGGCAAAAGCACAATATCACATTAAAAGACTATCGAGGCATGAAGAAAAATTAGAGCAGCATGAAGTAGGACAGGAGCAATGTCAATGATGAATACACCATTTTACCACTTTATCAACATCAAAGCATGATATACAACAGCATGTGTCTGTGAGTGTGCGGAACTTTAAACACATTGAGACCATAAGCACACAACAATGCCGTAGACTGGAAGTGCCATGCAAAAGTATTGCATTTATTAGTTTCTAAAACATGCTTGCACAATATTTGACAATAAGAAATACAGCAAGTCCTATTCATGGTACCAGTTTGCATCTGTTAATAATGAGATCAAATAACAAAAACAAACAGTAAACATATGAGGCCAAATAATAAATAAAAAAAAATCATTAAATCCATCAATAGATCTGAAAACACATAAGTACATAAATAAAAAGTAAGCAAGCACACAAATAAAGAAACAAAGCTTTCAATATATCCATTAATGAATCCATCATTATTTAAATGTTTGAATAAATTATTCAATTAAGCATTGACACAATTATAGCGCTGCAACAACTAATCGATAAAATCGCTAATAATCGATTATGGAAATCGTTGTCAATGAATCTCATTATCGATTAGTCGATCTGTGCATGGCACGGGGTGCGTTTACTAATTACGTTACTTCTGTTCCGAAAACACGCTTAGGAGTGTAAATACTAAAGTTGTGTCCCAAATGAATTACTATACACTTACACTATGTACTATGTACTCTACTGTCTAGTGTATGACGTTTCGAAAGGTAATATTATCTCTAATGGAACTATAAGCCGCTTCCTAGTCCAGACATTGTTTATCGGTCTTACCTTTTATAAAAAATTATGCTAATGCATAAATACTATTATATAATATAAATGTATATATTAGTTTATTATATATATATTTTTATGGATGCACACAAAAAGCACTGAATTAAACTACAGTCCTGAATGAATAATATATATTCTGGCGTGTGTGAGCGCGTGTCTGTGTATTGGGTTCTTTCCAGGCTTATATAATTAGACAAACAGTTGTGCAAAGTTTTAATCTGAAGTTTATATTTGTAACAGTCAGCTTGTGAATTTTAGTTTAAATAAATGTAAAAGTGTCACTGAAAGTTCCCTGCCATCAGATTAATCAGAAAAATAATAGGCCAACTAATCGATTATGAAAATCACTAGTTGCAGCCCTACACAATTATCAACTAATTTATTGATGGATTTATTTGAATATCTATTAAAGGATATTTTTAAAGAAATGTTATTGATGTATATATATTTACATGTAATGACATTTTTCATTTGGCACCCTCAATCCTCCACATAAACATGGCCATAATTACCTGCAGTGAACTGTACTACTACTTATGTCCACCAGAGGCCATCCTACTTCATGTCTGATAAAAAAGGAATGGCTCTGAGAAGGTTTGCTGCAGCAACAGCCCCAAAACAACACTTTAATTTTCCTTTCATTGCTTATTGTCAAAGCAACATGAAGCAAAACCAAACAAAACAAATTATATGTTGTTTCAAAATGTCCAGCATGAACATTATGAGGGACACGCAACATTTGTCTTCAGAGCATCTCTGAATGGGATTTAGATGCAGACAAAATTGACAGGGGTTAGAACGGCAGCTCCTAGGGCATTAGCAAAGCGGTACATTAGTTCGCAGTCAGCCAAGTCAAACAGAGTCGTGATTGGCTCTTCCCTTACCTGCATCATTCCTCTCCATCTTCTGGTGTGATTTCAGTCTCTTTGTGGACCACTACTTTGGTCACTGACATGTCGGGGTGCTGCTCTTTGGCTTCTTTAATGGCCTGAGCCAGGGCCTGGCCCCCAGTGGCACCCCATAACAGCAACACAAAGAGGTGTAGGAATGCAAGTAATAAGAATCATGTCTTTAACAAATGATAAAGTGGAAGTAGTTTATAGTGTGTGTGGAGAACATTAATACAGAGAAGTAATGAAGGTATATACTTTCATCACTTCTCGCTTAGATCAGAGGACATAATCCTCAGAATCCTGTCATGTGTTAAAACTGCAGAAGCACTCTATCAGCAGTATAGCTAAATCAACTGCTCAGTGTGAATAAATGGTGTGATTCTCACCTCATCGTGGTCAATGTCTGCATCCCCTGAGATGACGATACGTTTCTCAATCCTGGTTTCGGAAACACCTCCCCTCACAGTCTGACAGCAAAAGAGATGACACTTAAGAACTATACATTTACAACAAAACAAACACACACATGTACACGTACACAGACACATGTACACATACAAATGAACATATATACACACACACACACACACACACACACGTACACATAAATGAACATATGCACAAACATACACACGCACGTACACACGCATGTACAAATACACGTACACACACATGTACACACCGATAATATTATTAGATGGTCCCACATGGATAGGTTTGCACGTGCCAAAACTAGTTTATCACCTGGACACATTTTATTTAGACTTTTCCCCCATTTTCTCCCACCCATTAGCCAGCTCTCCTCATCATACAACAGATACCGACTCAGCAGGGTGAAGACTAACATGTTCCCGCTGAGACACGTGAAGCCAACCAACTGCGTTTTTTCAAACAGCTGATTATTATTAACACACTTAGAGGCAAACACTATTTACACTCTTGTGCATACATGAAGCTCACAGACACCCACAGTGGGCTAGTGTCGCGGTGTTGCCAGGGGAGAAAGAGTATATTATCCCTCCCATCCACAGAGCACAACCAATGTTTGCTCCCTTGGCCCCTGGCCATGGTATTGCTATGTATCTTCTGAACTGCTGCTATAATCATAAAGACTGTCCTGTGTTTAGACTAGGACTCACAAGAACTATCATTTACAATATACTCATACTGAACATCTTTTCAACACACTTATTACTGTAGTATACAACTGTAGAAGAGGAATAATTTATAAATCACTATCAGGTGTCAGTCAGAAAAGGATTCATTCTGTTTCGAGTCTGGTTCCTCTCAAGTTTTCTTCTTCATGCCATCTCAGGGAGTTTTTCCTCCTCACTGTCACCCCTGGTTTGTTCAAGGGGATCTAGAGCTACATCCAGATTTCTGCAGCTTTGTGACAAGGTTTATTATTAAAAGTGCTACAGAAAGGAAACTGAATTAAACGGAATAATATTTCACCACTGAGATGAGCAAGGGTGATTGGTTTCATGCACCATAATACATCAAAAAGACACATCATTTTGGAGGGTGGCATCACTACATGTCCAAATCTAATAACACAACCAATGTTTAAAAAAAAATTAATAAATACATTCTACTTATTGACTATATTTTTATTTCCATATGGTATACCTGATACAATAAATGATTTAATATGAAAATTAGAAGGTGGAAGCAGAAAATAAGGCAGAATTAGCAGGCTGTACCTTAGTGATATGTGTAGTGGTGGTTGTACTGGTGGTTTCGGAGGTGATGGTCTGTGCACTCATTAGAATCCCCGGATCTGCGTCACTGTCCTTATCGCCCTGTCACCAAGAGAAATGCAGTGGTGTATTAGACTGCATGAGACAGGTGGAGAAAATGCCATTCACATATTCACATTCCAGGCTATCCCGCTCCTGACTGTTTCTTCCGCCAGCATTCTGCCTCCCCAATCACCCCAAACCCCTGTGTTTCAACTAACACCTGACTGCTGTCTACACAGTAATGACTGTAGTCTGTCTATTACTGTGCACAATTTGTTACCCATGCTCTTTCCCTACAGTTAATAAAAAGAGACCACAGCAGGAGCAAATATTAATTTGGTGGTGTATCATTCTCAGCACAGCAGTGACACTGAAGCTTTAGCAGAATGGTAGTGTGTGTATAGTGCTGGAATAAGTGTATGATATTCAGCTGTGAGGAGCACTGTAACAGTGGGTGGTGGGGGTGGCGGGATTTAGGATGATTCTAAGGGCCCTGGTCAGACAGGGGGCCCAGCAGAACCCCATATTTTAATGTATGATGTTTTTATAAAGAAGCACAGTATAATGAAAGCCCTCAGACTTTGCCATGTACATGTGCGTGTCCCCTTAAGACGTTCGCGGGTTATTACGTGGCATTTCAAAATTGTGAGTCTTTACATGCTTCAGGTAGATGATAAGAGATGGAGCAGACAGAATCAGTATATCAAAAGAGGAAAGAAAAACATGGAAAAGAGGAGCGCAAGACGGGGAAGACAGCTGGTCACCCAGTTTAAAAAAAATAGGGTGATTTATGTTCCCTATTTTGTGCTATGATTCTGAAGCTAGCCCATATAAAGCTGTTATAATTAACATCAAATAGAAATTCTGTCAGGTACTCCTCTCGATGTTTATACTTGGAATACAGTATTTCAAAGAATGTACGTTTTTCCACACAATCGAGCAATAGTAATGAATCATTGAGCTTCAAAAAGGAAAGAAAAGCACCAAGCAACAATAAAACTAGTCCAGTGCTGTATATATTCAAGATTTCCGAAACCTTACAATAGCTTTCTGTAAGCAAATTTAAGGTGATCATATAAATCTGCTTTAATTGTCCCGAGGAGGTTTATGAGAGAAATGTGTTGCAATGATGTCTGATTCGTGATTGAATCGTTGTTTGAGTCGGTTCATTTCAACGAATTGGAGAATCCCGTTGATAAAAACCAGTCTGAATGATTCATTTACGAATAGAACCGATTTGATTTTCGAGTTCAACTCACTCATTCAATGATCCTGTCACTGTTTTAGCTCATTTCCACATTTCTTTCTGGAGCTGCTCATTTGTGAAACCTATTCACTCAATGAATAATAATAATAATAATAATAATAATACAGTTTATTGTTCTTGGTACTTGGGGAATAAGAAAGTACAAGTCGACAGCTTATAAAGACATCCAGACAGAGTTTCTATAATGTCTGTGTATGAGAGAGAGAGAGAGAGAGAGAGCGAGGGAGAGAGAGAGAGAGAGAACAATGGTGTTAACTATTTGTACTGTATACACGGTTATTTGTATATACTTATAAATGTATAATTTCAGTGAATTTAATAAACTGTTCAAATTGAGTTCTTTATAGTCTCATATTGAATATGTAATAATTGTTATGCTTATTGCTAATAATTTTTACACATGGCAATAAGATAAGATAATTGGGTGATGGGGGCTTGGGGCCTGGAGTACAAATTATCCAGGGGGCCGAGAAACCCTAGCAGCACCCTGCCAGCAGCATTGTGGGAGTTTTAAACACTGTATACACTTGCTGGCCACTTTATTAAATATGCCTAACCTGTTGGCGCACATTGTAGGTGTACAGTAGGAGACTATAGCTAATTTTCCCAGGTACAGTTTCAGTTGATCAGCTCTAATCTCTTCCTACCTAGTGACAATAACTGATCACGGGACTGCTGTTGATCGTATATTTTTGATCGGTGGATTCTTTTCATTCTAGCACTGACACTAGTGTTTAAAAACAGTGTTTATATTAACTTAGTATTCACACATCATCACGGTCACACAGGCCAATCAGGGAAAGATTTGTGGCTTTGTTGTTTTTAATTTTGTTTCTGTACTATTTTTAAATTGAATATTTTTTTTACAATCTGTATGCATGGAGAGTCTCTGTAACAGCTTCACTATTCCAGCCTGTGTGCATGCTAAAAGATGCTGTGATGTGTTTTCTTAGCAGTGTACCTGCAGGGCCTCGTATGTTATGGTCTTCATTTCCGTGTGGATCACTGGCATTTCCTCTGCCGCCAGTCTCTCCGCCTCATCTGACAATGCACTGCTAAAGGTCATCACCTCTGTCTGAAGCAGTGACGACACCTTAAAAAAAAGTGCAGATAATATAGTGTCTGAATGTTTTAGTCTCGTTTGTCTCCCTCTCTCGCACACACACACACACACACACACACACAGACACACACACACAAAGCTCTCGTAGGACACAACCTATGTCAATTTTAGTTGTGGCATGGATGTAACAAATGGGAATAATGATTTGGTCCTGTTAAAGGCATCACTATGGCAATATGGTAGGACACAGACACCAATACATCAAACCTTTTTACTAAAAAACACTTGTGTAAACATGTTATATTGGGAAATGTGGTATAGATTCCTGCTACATTAAAAAAAATAGGTATGCATTGCACTTGAAGGTCACTCACTTCTTTCAAACAGTTCGTACAATATAGAAAACAGAGTAGTTAAAATTACACCCACACAAGTTATTAGAATAATGTTAGTATGTATTTCCATTGTTGCTCGTGTTAGAGATGTCATCTTAATGTTCCAGGCTAGTATGAATAAAAATACAACTGAAAAGTGATACTACATGAAGTTCCCACCAAGTTCTCCACAGACAAATAAAACAAATAATGTTTTACCAAGATGTTATTCGCATGTATACCACAGTGCTTCAATAAGAATAAAATATGACAGAATGTGCAGTTATAGAAATTAATCTAACTTGACGTCACACCACTCTTTTGTTGATTATTTTTCTGTAAGAGCATGTTTTCATTCTTTATTAAACTTTTGAGAGACGTTGACCTTGACGTTTTTGACTAACATTTGAGTGCCAGTGATTAAGAAAAAATATTTTCTGTAAGATTCAAAAATGAATCTTTAACTCAATGTATCATCTCATATATCAGCAGATTAACATTCGAAGGACATGAGGAAGAGTCTAAGAACAAGTACTAGTTTGTGGGAAGTTGTGAGTGTTTGCATGAGTGTGCTCATACACACAGAGCTACTTTTGCAAATCCGAATTTGACAAGTTCATTTTGTAGCCTAGTTCATGTAATGCGTGGCTCATTTCCAAGATTCTCAATATTGTTCTGCATAAAAATGTGCATTTAAAAAGCAAAAAAAACAAAAAAAAAAACCTCAATTAGAGACCTCAGTGCAGCTCACTGATGCACACACAGATACCGTGGCACACTGGAATTACTGGCTCAAATGACAATGCATGAACAATATTTGGGGATTCAGGGGAGGAACTAAAGCAGGAGACTGGGTACTGGTTTGTGGATTACAGGGCCAAAGGAGGGGACACCATTAAAATGGAGTTCTACCTCCTCACTGTGACCCTCAGCATCTCCCCTCTGCTCTGACAGCATGATGGTGGGGCAGAGGGCCATATTGGGAGAGTGGTCTCCTGAGGCTGGCTCATCATCATCGGTAGACAGAGAAAAACTCTCATCACCAGACTCGCGGTCACTGGGCGACAGGGGCCGAGTGGTTGGGGCAATGAGGGTATTACTCATACAGGACATGGACATGTTGAATTCAGCAGATGCCACGCTGTCTGAATCACCACTGGCCTCGTCGGACTCTGTGCCACTGTCTGATGTGGACTGGTCTGAGACATGCACAGAGCTACTAGGCTCATCATAACTAATTTTAGAGACACTGGGCTCAAACGGTTGATCTGGAGAAATGACTGCCTCTACCTGTGACTTTTCCGATACGGTATACTGCTCTAGATCAACTGCCTGTTCCTCTTCTCTTGGCTGGTCTTTTTCTGGAAACTTCTGTGTAGATGCTGGCTGTTGAAAAGTCCTCTGAGGACCAGTAGATGTCTACAACAAAACAGAAAACAACGGAGATCAGAGATCACCCCCGCGACCCTGAAAAGCAGTAAGCGGTAGAAGATGGATGGATAGATCAGAGATCACAGTTAAAAAGAAGCACATGACGCTTTAACAAATAATTACACAATATTCGCTTTAACGAAAATACACAATTCTATGCTCATTTTGGTGCTCAAGAATATATACTATCATACAATCCCAACTCCAAAAAAGTTGGGACGCTGTGTGATATAAATAGAATATAAACAGAATGCAATGCTATGAAAATCTAATAAACCCATAAGTTACATTTCCAGCCTTTTGTTGCCCCCGTCCCGACTTTTTTGAGACGTTTTGTAGCCATCAAATTAAAATTGACCTTTTCTTTTTCCTTACAATGGTACATTTACTCAGTTTAAACATTTGATATGGTTTCTATGTTCCATCATGAATAATATATGGGTTTAAATCATTGCATGCTGTTTTTATTTACATTTTACACAGCGTCCCAACTTTTTTGGAATTGGGGTTGTACAAAAGTGCTAAATAATAATTTCATCTATCTAAAAAGCCTTAACGAGGCACAGTATTTTGTATTGATGTTTTTAGAGAAATAATCAAAACTAATTTTCTAAGAAAAGTCTAAGGGGAATTGTTGGGACAGTCAATGTGTTTTAATGAATTCTTTAGTCAAACGTTTTTGTAAATTAATGCAGACTGAAGAAATTGTATTTAAAAAGTAAACAGTATTATACAAGTAACTGAAATAAACATTCTAAAAGTTTACTGATAGAACTCAACAGCTGTGCTTGGAGTTTCTGAACAGGTTTGTATGTTTATTGCTCAAATGTAACAGCTTCAGTAGATTAATATATTACGATTGAAAAGACACTAGGAGTGTTCTTTGAACCTCAAAAGAGTGCAAGAATTACATATGGCTAATGCTGTGACTTTGATTACAACATCCTCTACTGCCTCTGCTGGTACTGCAACCAGTAAATCTGTCAATAGGTAATGGATTGACAAGAGATGGCTTATAGACAAAACATAACAAGGACAAGGGGACACAGTGGTCTATAAAAGCATGCAGCACGCTTGGCTACAATAGCTCTGTGAATATAAAAATACCATATTGAATCATAGCTATGTTTCATATAGCATTGAATATAATAACAATGTAAACAGCTATAGCAATTCTATCCTATTCTTTAGAAATGGCTGTTTGCTATGGTTGTTGTACCAAGATGTAAACATTAGAATGCTGTCTCTAGTGTAGTCCACCTTAAAGATGGCCCGAGTTTGCCCAGTAGTTGCTGAGGAGGAGGACCAGGTGTAAGTGCTGCTCTGTTCATGAGCAGACTTTAACAGAGCTGTGAGCTCCGGAGACATCCCATCGATTTGAGGCTTAGGCTGAGCACATAACCACAAAAGCCAGACACATACACACACACACACACACACACACACACACACAGGTATGGGGTTAAAATGAACACACACAGGCACAAACACACACACACACACACACACACACACACAACATTTGTCAGAACATAGAGAATGGAAACTTGGGAAACAAGGACATCAGACTGGGATATTGTGCCGAGTGAAGCTCTAAGTCATTTTGCAAAATTTAGCATCTTCAGTTTGGGTTATTCATAAGAGAGGCAATTAATTCCTTATTTTCCACGGCATCACCATACAGCAGCAATCTAACTGCCTGCTTCGATAAGTTTTAAATGACTGATATCTAAAACACTCAGAGGTTCGACGACAAATCAGTCATCCTAGATTTTCACTGTAAATTAAACAAAAAAAGTGAGCATTAAGTGAGAACTGACATTTCAGAGTTAAGACCTAACACCACTGAACCCCACAGAGACCACACTAATTGAGATACTGTCGCTTTCCTTTTCGTTCCTGATGAATTTCAGATCACAACAGCCCTAAAAAGAGTGGAGTTACATCAGTTTCCACCAGGATTCGGTACCCTCTTATGAATAGAGCCCTCATCATTCCACATCAAGCAGCATAAACATCAGAGGGAACATAAAAGGAAAAGAAATCTCTTCAATCTGTGACTGAAGCCAAATACATTCCATGTGTGACTGGCACCAGGAAGCCTGGTAAAAAAATAAAAATAAACCGAGGAAGTGAAATAAAATAAACAAACAAACAAAAAATAAGCTGCTCATTTGTGTGCAAAATGAAGCGGGTCAAAGCTAGCCTCATAAAGCAGCAGGCTCTGGTTTAGAAACAGGCACGACATCAAATTCCACGGTCAGGTATTTGAGTCGGAAAATAAAAAGAAACACAAAAGACAAAGGAACTCAACATACTTTGAGAACATTCACAATAATGTACCAAGACTGCAAAGCGCTGGCTTTTAATTAATTTGTTCATTTGAATTATTTTGGAAAGCCAGGCCTGGGAAGCTGGAGGGTGCTGTGTGGGAAGCACAGTGCTGGCATTATAAGTGTTGGTGTTATACTACCACTCTGGAGGTTGGAGAGGTTTTGGTTAGGTAAGAGCCTGGGCTGGGGCTCACACCCAATTTCACTGACTTCGATGGAGATCTGAGTGGAGATTTAAGTGGGGACCTGAGAGGGGATCTTGGCGTAGGGGAGATTGCCTCCTTCATTGAGGACTCTGTAAGCAGCTTCAGCTCAGCCTTTTTCGCCTCTTCGATTTCCTCACTGGAGCGGATAGCTACCACCATTTTCACAATGCCTGTAGGCTCAGAGGGAGAAGGGGTTCTTGCTTCATTAACTGTGATCACCGGTGCTGTTATGGCCTCTGTTCCTGTCAGGATTGCAAGCTCATACTTCTCAGTGGAGACTGGTATGATCTTCACAGCTGTGGCGCTAGTTTGATCCGAGAACTTGTTTTTCTCTACTGTGAGAGTTGGGGAAGGAAAGTCGTCGTCTTTGGTGGTTATCACGATCTTCCCTGTCGTAGTGTCATAGGACTTGCCGAGCGCGTATGTCTTATCACGCACTTCCTCCTGTATGGCTGATGCCTTTTTGAGAGCTACGTCTCCCAAAGCCTCATCAGTGGTAACAGTGTTAGTAATGCCCGCTACTTTGTAGCTGACTATGTTTTTCTTTTCAGGTACCTTAGGTGGAACCTTGTTTATAATTACCCAACCATCAGACTCCTACATATAAGATACAGAAAGGCATGTTAGACACCTCTGTGGGAGAAGTGGAAGACACACTTAAAGCCAATATACATATCAGTAGCTACCAACACATTCTGATAGATCTTTAAAAGGTCTCTTTAAATGTATTTAATAAAACTGAACTCAGTCGGATATTTTGTCTGCTTACAAAGACGACACAATAAATCAAGCATTAATGCACACTCAGGGCTATTTAGTTGGTCAGGTGAGATTTCAAAGGCATCCAAATGACAGAAAAATTGTAAATTCACCACATCATCTTTCATGTCCTCCAGGCTGTCCCGTTGGTTCGTACCTCTAGCAACCTCGTCCTCCTCAGCCGCTGTTTCTGAATCCTCTTTAGTCTACACGAAGTCCAGAAAGAGAGTGATATCAGACGCTCCATTATAAAGGACATTGTGGAACATGATTCAGAGAGAGATCTACAATGTAAGAGTGACCTGAGCGTTATTTTAAATTACATACTGTAGAACTTCGTCCTAACATGACTATGGTCTGACACGGCAATGGCACAGTCTTTGGTGTATTAGATTCAGGTATTAATTAGAAGTATTTATACCATAGCGCTGTTGAATAATGAATTCTGATTATGTGTTCATATTCTACTTAGAAATTGACTCATATTCTACTTGGCCATTTTTTGAAATCACTGGAGTTTTTCATCGTCACTAGTGTCATAAGCACAGAATATTACTCCAATGACAGTTTGACCAGTGACAGTTCCACCAAATTTCTCTGTCTATGTATTTTCCATGATGGCACACATCATTAATTACACTAGCTTCAATAATGTATTCTGTTAAATTCTTGTTGACATGATGACACATTGTTCTGAACTCTGACCCTGACAGACCAAATTTTGGGATTTCTAAACACAAATTTTTCAAAATAGCATATAATAGCAATTAATATAAGAAAATAAATAAGCAATATTCTTAAATGTCTGCCAAAGCCTCTAAAGCAACACAACTGGCTTGAGAAACAAGATATTTTTCTAGCACTCAGCAGTTTCAAAGGAAATTAGAAAAAGTAATAAAGATGACAAACATGATAATAAATAATCAAACCATTTTCATTGCTTAGGAACCTTCAAAGTTATAAAATGATGTCTGTTATGTTGGGCTTCTTGAAAATTTTTAAACTATGTCATGCCCAACGATTTAAAAGACCATATGGTTTTCACCTTATTCTGAGAATCACTCATACAATGTTTATGGAAGATTGTAACCTAGAGTAGCAGAAGCTGTCACTTTTATGGCTGCATGTCTCTCAGTCACACTGAGAATCTAATTTCTCTACAATCTGGTGATTCTTGCATGCTGTGACAATTGTACTTTTGATAACAAGCATGATTAATACAGTACATTATTTTATTTTCATACAGTCATGTGAAAAAAACAAGTACATCCCATGGCACTAAATTTATTTATTTTTTTCTTATTTGGAAAGCAAACATGTGATCCTCTATGAAACAGTGGCTATCAATCAAGTTGATTGACTATCAAATGACACATAAAACTGACATTTTGTGGTAATTTTCACAATCTAAATTAACAAAAAAAAAAAACCCCAAATCAGTCACATGGAAAAAACAAGTAATTTATCACACCTTCAAATCCATAAAATTAGCTTAAGGAGTGCAGGTGGAACCTGTATTATTTATACCCCTCTCATATCCAGTGTTCCCCTTTTGTTGTTGAGATGTGTGATGTCATCATGTCAAGATCTAAAGATTTCTATAAGGCCTTCAGAAAAGGTTGTGGATGCCTATAAATCTGGCTTCGAATTTCAAAAGACTGCCAATTTGTCTGGCTGTCGCAGCAAATTCAGCCCAAGAGCAGACAGTTTGATGCAAAAAGAAATCTCTAAGAACCCCAAAATTGCATCACAGGATCTGCTAGCAAGACTTGCAGCTGTTGGTGTCAAAGTGCATATGTCTATAATCAGAAAGAGATTGCACAAATTTGACCTGCATGAGAGGCGTGCCAGGAAAAAATCTTTGCACGACTACAGTTTGCCAATGAGCATATAGGCAAAGACCAGGCCTTTTGGCCTGTACAGACGAATTTATGGAATTATGTGCTCTATACAAACAAATCAAAGATAGAGTTGTTTGGCCATAGTAACAGCAGACATGTTAGGGCTTAATCAAAGCCCAGATATGAATCCCAGATACTGAAATGTTGTGGGGGATTTGAAATGGGCAGTACATGCAATAAAACCCTCAAACATCTTGCAACTGAAAGAATATTGCATGGAAGAGTGGTCAAAAATTAGAGTAAGCCAATGTCAGAGACTGGTGGACAATTATGCAAAACGCCTACAAGTAGTTATTTCTGCTAAAGGGGGCAATAGTATCTTCCTGGGCCAAGGGTGTACTTACATTTTCCACAGACGAGGATCACATCTATTGATATTTCTGTTGAATAAATGATTGAAAAAGCTCATTTTCCTTGTGGTTTTGTTCCAAGTATGTCACCTTTATTAATAGGCACTGTTTCAAATATGATCAAATGTTTTGCTTGTTCAACTGCAGGTGTACATTCTTCAGATGACTGTACACCATTTTTACATAAATTTTTTTTGAACATTTATGCATTATAAAAATAAGCAAACCACACCAGTAATTAAAAAATGCATATATGTAACTATAGTTGCAATATCTGCTATGGTATAAAGAGAACATATCTTGCAATCTCTGTGTAGCTGAAAATTATTCCTCCTCTGAAATGGGTATTTGAAGCTGCTTGAGATGAACTTTACTTCCAACCTCACTGCCTTTGTAACGGATCAGGACTGGAGGCGGATGCAGGTGCAGGTCAAAGTCTTCATTAGAGACAAAACTCACAATCAAAGTAAACGCTGTCTTCACTGGGAAACGAGAGCATTCAAGTCATGAAAATAAACAAGACTACCGATCCAAACAGTACTAGCGAGAATAAAGTATAGAACCGATAATGCTGAGCGAAGTGCTCAGTAACCAAGGCATTTAAATCGAAAACATAATCAGCTCAAAACATGGACACCTGGGGCAACTTAAAGTCACTTAAACTAAATGCAAAATCCGGAAGCGAGCGAACCACTAGTCAGGAGCCAAGCCACAGTGCCATCTGCTGGCCATGGCGTAACAGAACCCCCATCCAAAGGGTGCTCCTCCTGGAGCACCAAGAACCCCCCTCTAACAGGGGTCCCAGGCCCCTGTGTGAGCTGTCTCTCGCTGCTACGGAAAGCGAGGCAGCCTCCATTGGGCAGCAGATGGGCGGAGCAGCACCCCCACTGGAGTTGAAAGTCAGGGCACTGCCCCCGATGGCACTGGAGGGCTGTGCACTGAGGCAGGGCTCAGCAGGACTGGACAGCGGGACGGCCTCCTCGGCCGGGCAGGGCAGCGGGACAGCTTCCTCGGCCGGACTGTACAGCAGGACAGCTTCCTCGGCTGTGCAGGGCAAAGGGACGGCCTCCTCGGCTGGGCTGGACAGCAGGACAGCTTCCTCAGCTGGGCAAGGCAGCGGGACGGCCTCCTTGGCTGGGCAGGGCAGTGGGACAGCTTCCTCGGCTGTGCAGGGCAGTGGGACGGCCTCCTCGGCTGGGCTGGACAGCTGTAGCTCTGAGGTCGCCATGTTGACCTCAAGCGGGAGCTCCACAGCTTAGACCTCCCTGTAGGCCTCAGGCTGGAGCTCTGCTGACCTTGTTGCCCCCCCCAAAATTTCTGGGCCAGCCTTCACCTCTGGACTGCGCAGCGCGGTGCAATTCCCCTGCAGTGGGAAGCCCCAGATGATCAGGTCGCTTTGCTGGCTGCGTTGCACGGCGTAGCTCTTCGGCAGCGGGGACGGGGTAAATGGCGCAAGGGGCAACGTGGTGTGTAGCTCGGTTTGGAGCTGAGAAATTTACTCAGTGAGCCTCTTCTCCTGGAACGAACGGCAGAGTGCCCAAATCCTGGCCTCTACGGCGGCGCTCATGGCGACCTTCTGCTTCTGTATTTTTGGGCTCAGTATTCTGTAACAGATCGGGACTGGAGGCGGATGCAGGTGCAGCTCAAAGTCTTTATTAGACACAAAACTCACAATCAAAGTAAACGCTGTCTTCACCGGGATACGAGAACATTCAAGGCATGGAAACAAGACTACCGATCCAAACAATACTAGCGAGGATAAACTATAGAACCAATAATACTGAGCGAAGTGCTCAGTAACCCTGGCATTTAAATAGCAAACATAATCAACTGAAAACATGGACACCTGGGGCAAATTAAAGTCACTTAAACTAAATGCTAAATCAGGAAGCGAGCGAACCACAACGATGTCACGTGACTCGTCAGGAGCCGTTTGTGCCATTTGTTGGCCGTGCCGTAACAGACTATGTGAACCATTTGATGAAACATTATTTACAACCATGTAGCAAAAATGTATGTCTTCAGGAAAATCAGTAAATCATTCTTCGCTTTTATCTAATGCATTTATCCAGATCCAATCCACAGAGCTTTTTTTTTTTTTTTTTAAACAAGTCCCAATCATTTTCCCAGCATCTGTCAGCTGTGGCGGTCACAGCACTAACGTCTCAAGGTTAAGAGTGCCGGGAATAATTCAGTCTTTACTAGGTACATTCAATAACCTACATATCATCCTCAAAATGTTTCTGAAGAAGGTAATTTGTGTATATGAGACAGCACCAGAATGGCCAATCATAATAGAAATATACTACATCTGTCTGAATACTAGCTGAGTGATTGGGTCAGTACTTTGCTTACATCTTCAGGCACTAGGGGTTCAATCATAGGAGCCTCGTCCAGCCGGGGGGACCGCAGTGGGGATGAGGAGAGACGCTTCTCCCACTCTGTTAAACCCGACTTATTAGTGCCTCCCTCCAGGAAAGTTCTCCTCAACTCACTAATACTGGTCTGGTGTTTGACCAGCTCATCAGGTGTTTTATCCACCTCCTGAAAAAACAGGAAAATTATTATTATTACTAGGGATAATAATAATAATAATAATAATAATAATAATAATAATGTAAATGTCAATGCAAAGGTCAAAGACTGGTGTCTGTTTATTCCTGACAATTAAAATACTGAATGCACTGAATGCCATCCATATTTAACATTGCCCTTTTTTTTGCAGATTGCTCACTAAAAGGGTTAGATTATACTGTACACCATTCCACATAATCTCTGTTACCATGATTAACTGAGAAGAAGAAGAAAGTAGTAAGGGAAGAAGACTATAATGAGGAGGAGGAGCTGGTGAAGAAGAACAGTCACATAAATGACTATAAGAACATTTTATTTGATAAACAGATCACAGAGAAAAGCATTAGATCTACATAACTACATTAAATTGTAAAGCAATAAACAAAACAGTACAATATATTAAAGAGAAGCATATGAATAGGTTTCTAAAATGAACATTAAAATGATTTTAGCCAACTGAAAGTTTTTCAATACCTTGCATTATATTTCGTTTAAAAATATATTTAAAAAAACATAAGTGGACTCATCAGACCACATGACCCTTTTCCATTGCTCCACAGTCCAATCTTTATGCTGCCTAGCAACCTGGAGTCATTTTTATTTGATTAGCCTCACACTGATTAGGCCACACAGATGTTTAGTCCCAATCCTGTAAGTTCTCGTCGCATTATGCCTGAGGAAATGCTCTTACTTTCACTAGTAAACATATCCATAAGTTGATTTTTTATGATGTGACTTCACCAAGAGTTTTAAAGATCTCTGATCAAGGTCATTCAAGATGTTGGACGTGTATTGTTACCACATTTCTTCCTCAAAGTTGACAGTTCACCACTCTCCTTCCAGGTTTTAATAATATGTTGGAAAGTTCTTAACCAAATTCCAGTGATTTCAGCAATCTCCTTAGTTGTTTTCTTTGCCTGATGCAGGCCAATAATTTGCCCCTTCTGATACATAGTGACATATTTTCCACGACCACGGGATACATCTTTCAACATGGTTGTTTAAGAAATGAGAAGCTACACACTGCATCAGTTAGGGTTAAAAGAATTGTTGCCAGCTGAAACACATTAATCACTGCAATAATAATCCAATCATAGGCTCATAAGCATTTGCTTATTCAAGTCCAAACAGTGACCTTTTTTTTTGGCCAGGCAGTGTAATACAGGGATTCCCAAACTAGGGGTCGCAACCCCACAGTGGTGTCACCTGATTTACAAAAGGGGAAACAACTGTTTCTTTCATTTATTTTACAAATTAGTATTTGAAATATCAACAATGAACTTTGTATGCTAAAATGGTGAAATTGTACTGGGAGTCATATTCAGACAAATCACATTTAAGTTAATAGGGTATAGGTTATTTTAGTCTTCGTCACTATCCTGACAATAGAGGAGCAATAAAAATCTACTATTGTTACCGTCCATCTACTTCTGATGAACAAACTAATGTTGTGTCTCAAAATGCAACACTTATGTGCCATTACAGACCATCAGTGAATATGAACACTTAACAGGTTTTCCTATTATGACTGAAAAACCTACAGTATCATGTTTCCTTCAAAACTACCGAAAGGTCTGTTTTGTGTACCAGTCTTTCTAGATTAGTAAATACTTTTTAGTACAAGGTCAGAGTTTTCGAGCCCATTACAGCAATCATGAAACACTTTACAGTTTGACCTCAAAACCTGAGGTGCTTTCGCTCTGACGTGCTGTCTAGTGAATGTCACTTTTAAATCTTCCAAATGTACATAAGATATACAGTGAGTGTGTGAATAATGTGCCATGTGCTACTGCTGCTTCTGCACACAAAATCATGCAAAAGACTGTTATGTAAGCACAAGGAATATTCATTTTATAGTCGCTTATGTTACACGGATGTATGATACTGACATAATTAAAAGTTCTAATGTTTCAGCAGTCCTATATTATAAATCTGGAATGTAGGGTGGTCAAGGCTTGGGGGTCATAGAAAATTTATAATGTGCATTTAGGGTCATTTGCTACAAAAAAGTTTGGGAACCCCTGGTATAAAATCTACTGTGAGACAAATCTAGATGTACAGTAACTTATAGTTATATACAAACAGTGCAGCAAACAAGCACTTATTTAGAGTCTCATTACAATCTGATAGTGAACAATGAAGGTGTCCTTAAAATACAAAGTATTCAATGGAACACGTGCTTAAATCTTTTTCCTTGTTTAATTGCCAGTAGTGGGTACACTGTAAAAACAAAACAAAAACAAAAAAACTCCATCTGTTCAAAAACTGTGATTGGCAGTGTATGCAATATCCACAAACACAAATAATCCTCTCTCTACTATTAGTGTAGCTGCTATGTGGTCACTATAATACAATTGCCATTCTCAGTTGTTCGAGAAGAAAGCAAGCCGAACTTCCAACATCATCATTAATGCTGAACCACAATCACAACACTTGACACTGAAAAAGCAAGACACAATCAACACCTTGCAGTGCTATAAACTAGGATTGAGACTGCAAATGTTAAGATAATGTCACAGCTATTGCGTGTTTTTTAACTGTTCTGTTGGAAAAATTCAGCATAGGTCCGAAGCTGCTACATGCTACACACACACTTGAATTTTAGTGTTTTGTTTTCACTCCATGCGCTACATCTCCCAGTCCTTACGAACCTCCAGCATCAGTCTACTATGTCTGATAAACACATTTTCTCCTTTAATTGTCCTCGTAAAACTGGGCTGCAGAGTAAAAGAGACATCAATTTATCAACGGAGAGCTTCCTACTGTCACGAATGATGAATTTTGTGAATTTTTATCAACATTCTGGTAATATGATGCTGCTGGAAGTGTAGATGCTGCATACACTTCATATGGATCTCTCATATGCTACATCCCATATTGACACATACATGCAAAGGAACATTTTTTAGTATTTTAGACTAAGCGGTAAACTGAATCAAATGGGTTTTTTTTTTTTTTTTTTTTTTTTTTTTTTACAGTTTCTCAAACTGATAATGATGTTACAGCTGTAACTATATATCTTTTTGCAATGATATCTTTTTACTGATATCTATTTGCAATGAAACCCATAGTATTCAGAGAGTCTTCTCACCTGGTTCCTTATTTCAGACTCATCTTCCTGGTCCGACTGCCAACAAGGGACACAAAATTGGACATGATCATATCAGTGAAACAATAAAAGAGAGATAATGCAGCAAATCTGTCAGTGAAAACAAAAATGATTATAAAAATGGAAAAGACACAGAACAAATTGTTCTCAGATGATCCAACAGGTTAGAAAAAATTGTGGCTGACTACATTTCTAAACCAATGATTTTAATATTAATATCTGCTTCCCTGGTTAATGGTTTAACAGGATCGTTACTGATCATTACTGAAATGTTCAATTAAGTGTATAAATAGATATAGATATATGGATAGACATGCATGAAGTTTTTTCACTATATTGTTGTAAAACTCAGAGCTTAAACGCAGGGCTGCAAAGCTTAAACACTCAGTGATCTGGAGACAAATAAGTAATATGTAAGCTGTAGATACCATAGATCAATTTCTTAATAGTAATACAATAACTAAGAAGTAAAAATATGCTATCCAGTTCAAATAGGTTGTCTATACACAAGATCATGTAACAAAACAATGAATAAATATACTTAAAAGGGACCCATTGTGCAAAATTCACTTTTACATGCTGTTTGAACATAAATGTGTGTTGGCATTGTTTGAACACAACCACCCTATAATGGTAAAAATCCACCCACTCCTTTTTTTATATTCCCCATAAATTATAACGAGTGTCTCAAAATGTGACATTAGAACGTCACATTAGAACAGGCCCTGCCCACAACTGGTGACAGCCTCTGCCCTATTAGCATAGATCCTCCCCTGAGTGAGCTGCAAACAGTCCGCTATGTTCTCCTTGCTGGAGCAGCTATAGTGATAAGAAGAATGTCTCAGCTTCGCAAGCATTGTAAGTAGAGCTGCAACAACTAATCGCTAAAATCGATAGTAATCGATTATGAAAATCACTGTTAATGAATCTCATTATCGATTAGTTGGTCTGCGTACGGCACGGGGTATGTTTACTCATGACACTACTTCTGTTCCGAAAACACACTTCAAAGAGTAAATACTAAAATTGTATCCCAAATGACGTACAATACACTTACACTATGCACTTTGTACTCTACCGTCTAGTGTATGAAGTTTAGAAAGGTAATATAATCTCAAATGGAACACCAGCGGAAGTATAAGCCGCTTCCTACTAGATGGCGCATGATGTCATACTCACATAATTTGACGCTGCTAACTTTAGCAGACACCCAGAGTCACCGACCATGACTCATCAGTCATACCTTCTATAAAAAGTAATGCATAAATTATATAATATAAACTTATATATTAGTTTATAGTATATAGAAATTTTATGCATTAATGTTATGGATGCAAAAAAAGCACTTAATTAAGCTACAGTCCTAAATGAATAATGTATATTCTGGTGTGTGTGAGTCTGTATTGGGTTTTTCTCAGTCTTATTTAATTGGTCAAATAGCTGGACAAAACACAGTGGAGTAGTTTTATTTTTGAACGAATTGTGATCCAAAAAATAGCTAAATTCATATGTTTGTTCGAATCATTTTACACCAGACTGCTTTGTGAACGAGGGTCAATACAAGGCAGTATTTGCTGAAAAGTTGATTCTCAAGCATGGATCAGTACCAACTGTTCGTAATCCAGCTTCATATCCAGAAGACGTAACTATTGCATTTTATATATAACTATTGCATTTTATGACTGTTAGCAAATTCCACGGCTAATGCGACTAGAACGAGCTGTAAAGGCACAGTGCTCTTCTGGAAAGTGGGCGGGGACAGCGTGTGTTTACTTCCACCCCAAAAGGGGCATTTACGGCATGGTATAATAAATGATCTGCAGGGTTTTTTGAGTTGAATCTTCACAGACAAATTCTGGGAACACCTGAGATTTATATTCATCTTGTAAAAAGGGGCATAATAGGTCCCTTTTAATGAAAACAGACAAACAAACAAATAATTGTCCTGATATGTGTGAAATGGTCAGGCTACAGGGAACTATATTACAAACCTCAGTAGCTGTCAATTCACCATCAATAGCAGTGTCTGTAAAATCAGTCTGTAATGTGCAACCAAGCACACATCCATTTGAAAGCATGCAAAGAAAGAAATCAATCCATTATTGTATTATTTCTTGTATATTTCATGCACAAGTTGCACTGTATCATTTATTTCACACACATACATATATATATATATATATATGTGTGTGTGTGTGTGTGTGTGTGTATGTATACACACACACACACACACA
>JAOUWY010000071.1:16672260-16682275 GCA_025728095.1 Prietella phreatophila | reverse complement strand
TATACACATATATACACACATATAGGCATACAAAATAATTACATATAGCAACTAAATATGCTTGAAGACCCTTCAGAAGATATCTAAATGGAATATTTTAGCATTTTCTGAGTTTGGCTTTTATTGTTGCATTGCGCAATTAATTAATTGCACCTCAGTGGAGTTAATTTTGACTGATGGGTGATTAAATATGCAGCCTGGTGGTAAAGCTCTCCAGTGATCCTCATCTAAATCCAGTCTGCTGTCAATAAGCATCTTGTTCTGCATCAATAATGGAATACTTATATTTAAGTCAGCCCCAGACAATGCACATTCTCACACTTTAGTAACTCTCAATTCATATATATGTGTGTGTGTGTGTGTGTGTGTGTGTGTGTGTGTGTGTGTGTGTGTGTGTGTGTGTGTGTCCACTCTAAAGTAGGTCACACACTGTGGCATAGCCAGCAGCAGTGCTATGATAAGCTCCCCACGTCATCACTACTACAGATGTGAATGGGAGCAGCTTAATAGACTTGATTTCCATAGTAACCACACATGGACAGACGTCAATGCGCATTAACAAAATTGCTTTCATCCACTCCAGAGGTTTCGGTCCAGGGCAGAGCAGTAAAAGTACTGACGTTAAAAGGAGACGTTTATTAGCACAACAGGTTTTGGCTAAGCACTTTTCAAAATGCACATTAAATAGGAAGTGTATGTTCCTAGTTAGGAGAAATATTGCATTTAGTGCCTAAACAAACATGACTCTCTCAAGACCTCTAACTCATCCAGTTCCTGTAATGGAAAATTCTGGAAACATCTCAACATTTTACAACTTCAAGGTAGGACTGCCAATGGATAAAACAGAAAATTGTGAGAAAACAAAAATCAATCATATAGTAAATAGAATCTTTTTGAGTCAATATTTAAAGGTTATTGAATATTCATTAGCATATAGCTGTGTTCACATAAAATATTAAGATATCTTTTCCTAATCTTTATGAAACTCAAGCAGAAAGTGTAATCGATTATTTATAATTACACCCATACATCCTCTGACCTACACAGGATCACAGGGACCCTGGAGCCAATCTCAGGGACTCAGGGCATAAGACGGGACATTTTGGACAGGGTCCAAACCAATCACATGGCACAATCTCACACACATTTACACACCCATTCACACACTACGGACATTTTAGAGATGCCAATCAGCCTACAATGCATGTCTTTGGACTGGCAGAGGAAACCCCTGAAAGACGGTGAGAATGTGCAAACTCTGATCATGCAGGACGAAGGCAGGAACCCACAACCCCGGAGGTGAAAGGTAAACGTGCTAACCACTAAGCCACCATGCCCCACATTTTTAATTCACTAATAAATAAATAAATATATTTTGGATGCATTACATGTTTACGTAGTCAGCTGTTTCATTTCCATGTTTTGTTGGAGAAATCTGGGCTGTCAAAAACAGAATTCCCAAAATTCATACAATTCCCACTCTTCAGCTGATGTGAAAGGATTTCCCCAGTCAGAGGGTGGAAATTACAAAGCTGGTAAAGTAGAAATTAAAATGCAGCATATGCCATCACCTATGATGTAGCACAATATTACTAAAACACTATTGTTATACATTATTACTATTACTAAAATTGGCCACACGGGAAATACAATTCCGACTGAATCCGCTTCACTTCATGGCCGCATTACCACCTCGGGGTCTGCATTATTTTCTAATAATTCAACGGCCCGTCATCAATTATTCCTTACTTATCAGTTAACTTGGCAAAGTGATATGGAACAGTAATGCGGTCAAGACCTAACTGGAACTGCTTTAGGTGTGTATTTACTGAAAAATAACTGCACACCTCAGAAGGTCAGAATCAAGGATTCAACAGTGTTGTGGTTTAATATATTGTACTGTACTGTAGATGGACAAAAACAAATTAACTGTTAATCACTAACATTATGTATTGTTAGCTAACTAACTTTAATAACTTAAAGATTCCTGTCACCACGTCATTATTCATTTTAATAATTACTTAATAATTACTGTCAGCTGACACTAGGTCTAAAGCACCAGCACGTATTTTGTGATACTACATCAATTTAAGCTCATAGTTATCACTCTGAAATTTGTTATATAAGGAAGTAGAGACAGAAGGTTTTTTTTCCAATGGAAAAATGTTGTGCTGGTGCTGTGGTAAAAAAAGATGACTCAAACAGCAATTCCTGTCAATCAATCAATCACTCACTCAATCAATCAATCAATCAATAAATCAATTAAATAACACCCAAGGTGAGTTATTCATTAAAAAAACCACATTTTTTGTGCATGAGTCTTTAAACGCGTGCCAATGTAGATGTTAAAAACAGAGAGCATCATAGATATACAATTGCAATCAAATTTATTCAACCCACACTTCAAATCAGGTTTATTGTCAAAATTTGAAAAAACAGTGAACAAATCAAACAAAAGCAATTGAAATAGTTCAACACAATGAATGCTTCAAGTGGTTTCCCCAAATTCAACTGAAAATGCAACTGATTTCTCCAGTCTCAAAATAATTCTACCCCTTCATGGCAAGCATCTTCAGTACTTAATAGAGCACCCTTCTGCTGTTGTGACCTGCTGCAAACGAGATGCATAGCTTCTGGCAGCGTTCCAGAGGAATCTTTACCCATTCCTCATGAGCAATGGCCTCCAGTTCAGTAATATTCTTGGGTTTGTGTGCTGCAACCGCCTTCTTCGAATCCCACCAGAGATTTTCTATGGGGTTCAAGTGGAGGTATGCATGGATTCATTGTCCTGTTGGAAAATCCAATGAAGAACAAGCTTCAGCTTCCTCACAGACAGCATGAAGTTTTCTCCTAGGATGTCCGGATACTTCAGTGAATTCACCTTTCATTCCACAGGCTGCAAGTTTCCAGTGCCAGAGGATGCAAAGCAGCCCCAGAGCATCATCAAGCCACCACCATGCTTGACTGTGGACAGCATGTTCTTTCTTCATTTTTCTTTCTCCAGACATACCACTGATCCATCATGCTGAAAAGTTCCAGTTTTCTTTAATCGCTCCATAGAACAGAATCCCAAAACTTGTGTTTCTTATTTATATGGTTTTGAGCCAACTTTTCTTGTGCTTTTGGGTCAGTAGTGGTGCAAGTCTTGGAGTTATAGCATGGAAACCTTCTGTGTTTAATACGCACCTTATTGTGCTCACTGAAACCTCAGTGCCTGTTGCCACCAAGTCTTGCTGCAGGTCTTTTGCAGTCACTCGAGGGTTTTTTTTTTACAACCTGCCTTCACAGAAATCTGGTTGAAGCCATTGATAGCTTACATTTTCTGCCTCATCCAGGTCTTTAATTTATTGTCTGTCCCTAGTCAGTTCATGTATTTCATGTGTTCCAGCTCAAGCACACCTGGTGCGACTATGAAGCACTTGATTCGTTGCATCAGGTGTGCTTGAGACACCTGTTTTGCAGATTGGTGCTGTTGTGAGGGATTCTATTCAGGGGGTTGAATCATTTTGAGACTGGTGATGTCATTATAAGTTGCATTTTCAGTTGAATTTGGAAGCATTGTGTTGAACTATTTCAATTGCTTTTGTTTGATTTGTTCATTGCAAACAGCTGAAAGTCTGTAAATCTTTGGCAATAAACCTGATTTGCAATGAGGTTTGAATAATTTTTATTGCAACTGTAAAACAGCAACACTTTAACGCAAAATTAGAACTAGAGAAATAACCTGTTCCATATAATACAGGTTATCACACGTAGCTGAACTTTATGTAATATACATGAAGGAGATGAACCGAGGAACAGAGATAGAGCAAAGATCAAATAGAGTGTGTGTGATAGTGAAAAAGAGGTAAAGAAAGAAAGAAGTTGGATCTCAGGAGACTCATGGAGGAAGATTAAAGCACTAGCCTGCTGAAGACAGTCTCTTCATTACATTTTGACACAGCATCAAAGAAAGCAAACAGGAAGCCAGCAGCTGTGTTTCCTCTTCCTCAACCAGAATTACTATTTTAATTCCTTGGAGAAGGATAAATATAACCATGTGTGCCTCCCTGAATACACAGAGGATGCACTGGATCCAGAATCAGTAAGAGAATCTTAACAAGAATATTCAGGTGCCAATCCTTATGAAGAGCAGGCTATTTTATTTCAAATGACATGACAGATCGTGTTGTGTTTATGTTGATTAAGATGTCATAGTATTACATCAACACATTATGTATGCTTTCATCACCTAGAATGTTATTTATTCTTCTTCTTTCTGAGGATTATATCACCTGTCTAGAAATAGTAATAGAAATGTCACACAGCACAACACACTTCCCTGCTACACACCTTGCAATCTAACTGTCATGCTAGAAAACATGTTTACTGCAGACATGTGCCAGATGTTATCTTCAGTGCTTGAATTTAAATCTCATAGGTTGAATTTTAAAGCTTGAGAGAACACAAGTGATCCACACCTTATAAGTAGGGCCCTGCATGTATGAGATGCAAAGTACAGATCAGGTTGCCTACAAATTCATTTCCAATGTCTAAACCAACCTCCCAAATAAAATCAAGGAGCAGCTGGGTTGAACATTTTAACTTTTTCTGCACACACATTTTATAATGGCAAGGGGGGTGGGGGGAAATCTGGAAAAAGGACCAAATTTAAACGGCGCATAATATGACTGCAGGAAGAATCTATAAATATTGCAACAGGCCAGATACAGACTAAATTTCAGACTAAATTTCAATATCTATTTGAACTATAAGAGCCGTAAATGATCATATTTAAAGTTTTATTAAACCAGACTTATTTTATAAGTTGGAATTGAACAATTAATATGTATTATGGCGATTCATAAAGGAATAAGCCTGTTAAATGAATATCACAGTAAAATTATGCATTCTAATGTGCACACTTGGATGAAACCGAATATGAATTTATGAATTAGCAGATAATGTGTTCTAAACAGATACAAATACCGATACAAATAAGAGGTACATTATTTTATTTATTTGGGGTTTTTTTTCTTTTTCAGAAAGCTTGCCAGGAAGGCCAGCAGGGAATCTGGTTGGGACTAAAGGTGTGTATCGGAACTGGGACACTACAGGAAACAATAAAAAAGATTTTTACTTTCATTTGGGCAGGAGCAAGCTTGAATTGTAAAGTCTGTAGAGCAAAGAGCAAAGAACCTAAGGCACTGTGTGATACCAGGTCACATGGGCTTATGTTACTACCGGTAGTTTGTTTATACTTTGGGAAAATAACAACTAAATAAAGTTCATTAGAAAATATTGAGTGCAAAATATAATAGCTACAAGAGCAAGGTTAAAAAAACAGTCCTAGCTCAGACAAATGACTATATTTCTACATCTTGGTTAAACCCTCAGTGCTTTGCAGTGTTTCCAGAGGGCATAGTGATAGGTTTCCAAGCTAGACCACACCCACTTGAATACGCAGTATATAGATATTTTGAGCACTAAATAGATGCAGAAACAGACACATTGGATTGCATCCTTATTGCATACAAAAGTACAGCACAGCAAAGTAAACACAGAAAAACAAACACTTCATGAACATTCAAACAAAGGCTTTAGTTAATCTTAGAGCATGCATTTTTAGTAAAACTGTTCAATAATTAAAGGGTGGTGAAGCAGCAAAATCATATCACTTGCTTGTTGACTCAGTGGACATAGCCTGGAAAATTTGTAGGGTATCAGTAACTCAGATCTCAGCTGTGCTATTCTACTGAATGTGTACCCAAATTAAAAAAAAAAAAAAAAAGCTTTGGATTGAAAATCTCGCAGCATAACAACAATCCTTATGGACTGAACTAGTATCTTTACAGCCAGTGCACATTTCAATAATGCAACCACAGCGCAAACTCTGAAAAAAAAAACAACTCACTGAAACGGCATACATACGGCAGTGGACCAAGTTCCTCCCATCAGTGATCTACGAGTGGCTATGCTCTGCAGTAAACACTGATGTATAGCAGGATCACAGCTGCTATGGACTGCAGTCGAGAAGGTCTTGCTGAATGTGCTGTGCTTTCTACCACCCGTGCACAGAGAGCTATAATTAGAATATGTGATCTGATGCCAGCATATAGGCTTATCATGCTGAGCCAGAACAGCTGGCAAGAGTGAGCAGCGGGGTGTGTATTACACATTCATTTGTTCACACTCGGGCCATCGGTGTGTGACTGCTATCTCACTGATGAGAGCAGACATACATGCACCAAACTTCTGAAGACCAGCGTTACATGAACGTCCAGCTCAAAACAGGTTAGAGACAAAAAATTGCAAGTAATGCAATGACTCTACATACCCTATCATGTTTGAGCCATGATGGGTGCAAGTCCTGGGCTGACATTTTGCTGTGTTCTCTCAATTCTAATCCATTTATGTAGTCTAAGCCTGGGAAAACATTGCCTTGTTTATTTCCAATCTTCACAGTTTTGATGAACCTGTGCCCAGTGTAACCTCAGATTCCTGTTCTTGGCTGATAGGAGTGGAACCCAATGTGATCTTCTGCTATTGTATCCTATTTCCCTCATAGTTTGTCTTTTTGTGTGTTCTGGGTTGCTAAAGACTAGCTAATTGAGTTATTATAGCCATTCTGTCAGCTCAAACTGGTCTGGAGATTCTCTTCTGATGTCTCTAATCAATAAAATGTTTCTACCTGCAGATTCAGCGCTCACTGGAGGTTTTTTGTTTTTTAGGGCAATTTCACACCTGGCACATTTGGAGCGTTTATTTTGGAACCTGGTGCGTTTGATCCCTTGGTTCGGTTCATTTAGAGATATATGAACATGCCAATCGTGCTCGGATCAGCATCAAAACAATCGGGCCAAGAACACCTCATTCACTGCACACGAACTCAGAGAAAGCAATCCGACCCAACGGACCGACGAACCAACCTGTATAGCAATGCATGATGGAAGCTGTGCTACCTAAAAAGCGTGTTTGCTTTGCTAATGGCTCACAGCATGAATCGCAGTTTAACACTGATCAAAGACGAGGTAAAATGCCTTCTTTCAGTTTGGTCTGACAAACATGTTTCTGAACAACTTTCTATCCATCGTTATGGATGACTGCTATCATCAGAACCCTGGAACATAAACAGGCGCACTCTGACCAATGAGAGGACAGTTTACTCACATATGACTAGCACAAACACATTCTGGTACGCTTTGAAATGTTATCTTGTGGAAGCAATGTTGTAACAATTTAATTCGCCGTTTCGGAACAAAGCACAGATCTACAGGTCTGAAAATGTCCTTAGAGAACACTCCAGAGACTGCTGTGCGTGAAAATCCCTGGAGATCAGCAGCTTCTGAAATACTCAAACCAGCACGTCCGGCATCAAACAACCACGCTACAGTCAAAGTCAGCAAGATCGTATTTCTTCTCCATTGTGATGTTTGACGTGGAATTGACCTTGACCTGTACCTTTACACATTGTATTGCTGCCACATGATTGGATAATTGCACAAATATGCAGGTGTCCAGGTGTTCCCAGTATAGTGGTCGGTGAGTGTGTATAGATGGTGGATATTATTTTTTTCCCCAAACACATCAAGTATACATTTTTCTGCTTGACACAAGCAGCATGGTTTATAAAATAAAAATTTCCATACTATGTTATGGTCCTAGATGAATGTATTACCGGTCACTCAGCATAAGACTCAGATATATTGCTGATCTACAGTGGTACTGCATTTACAATAATCTAATTAAGCAGCACAGAATGAATGCCCCATGTTTCTCCTATACGCAGTTTACATTGGAAGAATTTATCCAGAACAAAACATTGAAGTGCTTTGAAGACTACATGTAAAACATATACCCATGCTAGTATATATAGCTCAAGGTCTATGAATATCACTAAGTCTAAACCCTGTGAATGTAAATCTCACCCAGTGCGAATTGTGAACCTGGAAATAAAGGTTATGGTTCCATTTCTGGAAAGATTTATACATCTCTGTCATTTTATACTGGAGTTTAAATGATTTAAATGTAGGTGATAAAGAACACAGAATGTTTATCAATGCTCAATCCTTGCTAACGACTCACGCCCAGACATATTACGTATGTAATTCCTGTTACTGCCTATAATTTAGGTTAGCGTGACTAGCACGTTTATGTGTTTGCTTTCATACTCTGAAACTCTTTAGTCCTATATCTGGTAGACCTAGCTTGGGTATGTAAATGGATGTGTCAGAACAGACAGATCCTTAAAGTAATTGTGTTGCTAATTTGAGCACCTCAATGACAAGCCCCAGCCAGCTTGCAACTGTGGTTCTGTACTACCAGTGATGAGGTGATAATTAATGTCAAATCCCAAACTACGATGGTCTGACAGTACATTCTACTTCAGCCACAGTTATGAATGTTGAAATGTTTATAGTGATCTAGCCACACAGGATTATATTCTACTAATGCACTATTTTCAGATTTGATCAACTTTAGTATGCACTTAGAAATTGACTTTCTTCCCCATTAGCTTTCAATACTCCTAAAGTAAATAATTAATTTATTATTAACAACATATTACAGCCTAAAAGAAGAGACCCCTGGAACATACACTTACATGCTGCCAGTAATATCGCATAATTGCTGTTTTGTGTTAATGCTGAGGTTAAATTCCTCCATGTTAACTGCAATTTCTTCTTCAGAATCTCATCTTGTTACCTTGCTAACTGCAGTTTTACATACAAATCTTCAACACACTGCACATATTTTATTTTCAAAAGCAGAAAAATATGTCCACAAACCAGACCCTGCTAATTAATTTTTGAAATAACATTACTTAGTCACCAGGCTGCTTAGCCCCAAAGCTCTTACTTCAACCATCCGTCAAGCTTAAGCTTTTATTTAGTGAAAAAGCCCAGACCAGACTAAGCGCGGAAATGCTTCAATCAATTACCCACTAAACCATACTGCATCTGGTCCCTCTTTAAAGGTGCCTCATGTGCCCCTTCAGCTTAGAGAAAATTGAGAGCACCTCCTGTGGAGACGAAAGAGTCCACTCAAGTGAAGGTTGGAATATCTCTTACCTCAACAGGAGTTAAAGTAAGATATGTATAACAGCATGATCTTTTGATCTTAAAGCAAAAAAAAAAAAGTACCTCTGTACTGGTGAACTCTCAGATTGAGCTTTATATTTATTTATCTGCAACACAATTGAGATGGATTCATTTGGATTTAAATTGTTAACCTTGTTATTTACATTGCTTCATTTTACATTTTAACCAATGAATGTACTGCTTTGCATAATTAGGAAGTATTTTTTTCTTGTACTGAACTGTTCCACCACTATATTGTATTCTGTATTATTTTTTCTAAGCATTAGCATAAGAAAAACATAGAACCTGATGTTGTATTAGCATGCAAATTAAAAGGATTAACTGAAAGAATATTTCTGATACAAACTAAAAATAGTACAAAATACATTGACGTTAAATTAAAGTTAAGCTTGCCTTCACGCATGTTTGGCATTTCCAGCTATTCAATAGAAGTGTTCATAAAACATTCTTGAAAGCGGTAGATGGACATTTTATAATAAGAGATCTGAACCAAAATATGTTTGAAACAAAAATACAACAGCTCATAAATAATTGTACTGTTCTATGTGAATGAACTCAAAGAGAGTTGTTAATTTCAATAGACAGCTAAACTCTTCTTGTCAAGTGCTCCAAGGAACAGGAGGATGTGAATGTGAGCCTATTCAGGGTCACGATCGCGAGGCTATTCCTGTCTCATGCCCAGGGAATTCACCCAAGATGGGACACCAGTCCATAATGGGGCACCACACACACACACACACACACACACACACACACACAGAGCATAGCCAATCTACCTACTACCATGTTTTTAGGAGGAGCGAGGAAAACCCTCCCCCACTCCCAAAATTGATTATTTTTGCATAACAGCTCCTTGTGGAGTCTGGGGAGAGAGAGAGAGAGAGAGAGAGAGAGAGAGAGAGAGAGAGAGAGAGAGAGAGAGAGAGAGAGAGAGAGAG
>JAOUWY010000071.1:16625717-16645550 GCA_025728095.1 Prietella phreatophila | reverse complement strand
AATAAAGAGTTTGGACTCCACCAATCCACATTCAGACAGACTGTGTAGAAATGGAGGAAATTTAAGACCATTGTTACACTCCTCAGGAGTGGTCGACCAACAAAGACCACTCCAAGAGCAATAATAAAAATAATAATAAAAGTAATAGTCCATGGGGTCACAAAAAGCCCAGGGTAACATGTAAGCAATTAGAGGCCTCTCTCACATTGTCTAATGTTAATGTTCATGAGTCCACCATCAGCAGAAGACTGAACAACAAGTTTGTTTAAACAAACAAGCAAACAAACAAACTAACACAAACAGACAAATAAATAAAGCTTTATTGTTGCTGCTGCTGCTGCTGCTATGGGCTTTTTTATTTATGCATGTTCCACAGAACCCAAACTGGATATTAGTAAATTTAGAAAGAAATAATTTTCGATAAGAAACACACTAGTGCCATATTTATAATGACTATATATTAACTATAACAATTAGTTCAAGTTCAAGAACATAATCTTAGTATGTATGCAATTTCATTTGCAATTTAGAATAAAAACAAATTATGGTTTTCGAATAAAGACTTTAGGGTTAACATATCATTAACAACAACAACAACAACAACAACTAATAATAATAATAATAATAATAATAATAATAATAAAACTGAACACCCTCTGCATACACAGCAAGGACCCCTGGGGAACCACTTTTTAAATCTGTATATATGACTATTTGCCTATTACACTTGGAACACTTTGAAAAGTAATTTCAATTTGATCTTCCCACTACCAGCTTCAGATAATCACTAACTCCAGGCTGCCAGCCAAGCTGTGAATGGAGCAGAGCATAATCAATAGGAACACCATGGAAAGCAGACAGATAAAAGTGCATCTGCTGATTATATGCTGATTATATGCTTATTTTTAGATTTCCAACTTCATACCATCAGATGCAATTTCGTAGTCAGACTCCATTCTATCACAGGGTTTCTGGGACCCTCACAAACCTCAGTGCAGAGAGCAGGCGCTGAGGCCTGCCAAGCTTCCAGCTTGATCAAAAGGAGAAATAAAGGCATTCAAATGCAAAACCATCCAGTGAGAATATGACAAATAGCTATAATAATGCACAGAGAGAGTTACGTACTCGGAGACACCCTACTGACTCTCTGCTCTGACTGAGCACTGAGGTCAAATCTTACCCTCTGCCCAACATGCATAATGCACCAATATTAATGTGCCTGCCTGCTTTCATTACCCCAAATTTGTCAATGAATAATGCTCTATAAATTGACAAGGACAGTGATTTGCCTGATGAGCTTGATGTGCTTTGGCTGTGCAGAATTACAGCTGCACAATTTTGTGTCACACTGGCATGATAATTATGCACTTATGTATGCCTAATGGACAATGGTTTGGTTAATATACGAAAAGAAAACAGAATCAGTCATAAAACATGTACTCTGCTCCAGGATAATATTTAACTGATCACACTTAGATATTTTCACAGATGAAACACACATAAGCAATATTAGCATGGCCTTCCTTTCAACACGTGTTCACGCGGGATACTGCACAAATCATTTCATCATCATGAAGTCATAGTGTTAATGTTCTTCTGCAAAGTCAAGACAGAAGAAGGATGGACACACAGGCTATTTTGGTTAACGCCATGTTATTTTTTTTATGATTTCTGCCTGATATTCCACACCCACCCCATAGGGTGTATTATTCAGTAACTACATATAATTGCTCAATAAATGTAAGCTAGGATATAAGGATTAGTCTACATGTCCATTGAGCAAAACACTTCCACATACTTTAATACACTACACTACATTTAATAGTATTCTTTTAACATTAAAATGCCCCCCCCACCTAAAAATAAAAATAAAAATAAATAAATCCACCCCATCAAATTGTGTTAGCAAGTATCCTGTGTTTAAGTCTAAATCCTGATTAAAAATAATAATAATAATAAGCTTTAAACTTTTTACAGTAAAGATTATCTCAGTTTATTTATATACAGCCCACCAGTGCTTTAACACTCCACAAGAAAAGCAAGGAGTACAGTCTGCGAGGAACATCTGCAGGGAGGTGATGAGGAAGAAACACAGAGAGGACCTCATCCTTGTTTATCCTGCACTGTAAATCATATCAATTAATATAAGAATTTTAGTTTACATGGAATGGAGGTTGATACAATTCTAGTATACTGTAATATATACCAATATACAATGCAAATATACAGCACAAACGTTCAATATGATGATCATTTCTCATGATGTTAATTTTTTTCCAACCTGTAGTTATCAGCCATAAGCAGTACAGTACGTATTGCAATTCTGCCACCTAGTGACCAAAGCTTAAACAAACACTGGCTCATATATCCTGATGAATAGCACAGCGTAGCAGGACTTTATGCTTTAATTATTATGCTAATTCGGGTGTTTGTGTGTTATAATTTACTCACTTGGGCACAGACTAATCTGATCCTTGAGTACATTTAGCCATTCTGAGTTACTGAGTTAGTCAATGTGATGCTCAAATTGTAGGATATATATTTTTAATATAACCATTACCTAATTTATATTTTTCCACAATTCCCCCAAAGTCCTGGACTTCTTTCATTGATGTTGACTGTTTAGTTATGTTCTCTAACAAACCTGGGGGTCTTCCAGGAGCAAGATTATTGAGAACACATGACTCTTTCATTGCACACTAAAGTAATTATGTGACTTCTGAATGCAGCTGCTTAATCCAAAACTAATTGAGGGCTTTAAAAGGTAGCAATGTTTACAGATTTTGTAATCAATAATTTTTTTTGCAAACTATATTAATTTTTTTCCCACTTATTTGTAGGCTATATGGACTATTTTGTGTAGATCAACGACATATAATCTTAATGAAGTTCAGTCCGGGTTGTAACCTTTGAAAAATGTTGGGAAAAGTTCAAGGGAGTGAATTTTTATGCAAGAAACTGTAGGTTTCAGAAGAGCCAGGGTGACCACACTGGATCTGACATGAATATCCACTGGTTGCATTCGTCCCATGCTAGAGCATGCTGCCGAGCATGGCATGGAAATTTTATATGACCTCTGTCAGACCAGATTAAGAGTATCCAGACATGCGCATGCAAAATCATCCATGACATATAAGCTCCTAAAACTATTGCACTGCCTACACTCCAAGAGAGAGGAAATACACTGTGGTGTGAGATTGCTTTTACTCTTCAAAGCTCTCCTTTCAGAGACTGACTACAACCCTCCATGACCCAAACATCAAGCTGGCAAATGAGGAATAATAATGAATAAATTACAAATCACCAAAGATAAGAGCAGATAGATACTGAAAGTCACCCATCCTATTACTTATGTTGTTTTTTCTAATAAATTTATTACTTTTTTCCTACCTTCATAAATGTAAAAGCAAATGCATAGTAAACAATAAATGGTAAACGCTCACATAAATCAGCTTTGAATTTGTAAATCCAATCCAAAATATAATTTGCTAAATAAGTGATCCATAGAGCTTACCTCTCTAGGAGTAAACTGTCTAAAATATATCCTAATGTTCCTGACATGTGTGAAAAATGCAAACGTTCGCCCTATAATCTCAGTCATATGTTTGCACTCTGTCCCAAACTGCAGAACTTTTGGAACTCTTTCTTCGAGACTATATCCAACGTTCTTAAAATCGAGTTAAAGGTTTGTCCTTTAATTGCCATCTTTGGTGTTCCATCTCAGTGTCAGCCTTTGAACCATAAACAAGCTAGTGTTGTGGCTTTTCTATCGTTACTTGCTCTCTGCAGAATATTGCTGTTTTGGACCTCTCCACAACCCCTCTCTATGTCAGTCTGGCTTAGAGATTTAATCTTGTTTTTAAAACTTAAAAAAATCAAGTATAACATCCGAGGCTGGGGTGACTCATTTTTGGGAAAATGGCAACAATTTATTACCTACTTCAGTGATGTACGCAGAGTGGAGATAGATTGAGGAGCTGTATACGGTAAATACTAATCATCTTTCCATTTATTTATTTATTTATTTATTTATTTTTTGTTGTTTCTCTGGTTGTTTGTTATTGTTTTTTTATTTCCCCCTTTCTTTCTTTTTGGTTTTGGCTGTGATTGTTTTGTTGGGGCTGTTGGGTGGGGTGTTATAAGATGTAAAATGCAATCTATGATCAAAATATAATTTGGAGAAACAATATAAGGTATTTTTGTATTTGTTTTTTTAGGACCTTGAAATATTAAAGGATCATGTTCAAGGACAATTAAAGAACCTTAGCTGAACATTCGTGTTTATTTATGCTGTAAAATTACTGCTTGAATAACGACTGAATGAGAACATTGTTAACAGACAAGATTAACAACCATTTTCTCACTTTTTATATTTACCAAAAAATTATATTCTTGGTGCAACACCTTCAAGTTGTTTAGTAGTTTTTCCAAACCTGTAAAACATATGTTCATTTATAACACTTTTATTCATTAACTGTTTATTGGTGTGCAATTGATATTAAAGATTTCTCAAATATATCTGTTATACATACACATCTGTGTTTATATATTAATTATATTACATCATATTCACTGAATTTTACACTGTCAGTGAGTTTGCAGTACTTAGAACATGGAAATGTGGACTAAAATATTTTTATACTTATGTATGCAGGAATAAAAGATTTAACAACACAATAGCTCCTGACTTGTCCTGGTTATGTCATGAGTGCCATTTCAGTAAAATCCAATAATGAAATATTGATCAGTACAGTTTATTATTAACTTTTGCTCTGAAAATGTGACATCAGCTAGTGTGGCTATAGGCCCTCCCAGGAAAAGAAAAAAAATAATCAGTGTTTGTAAAGATAGTGGTAGTAATTGTATATTCATTCTGAATGGAACAAATTCCTACTCAGCTTTGGCCTGAGTGTAAACAAAACATATTGCTGCTAACCGTTATGGAGCTCATTGAATACGTACAATAACAGATATTAGCATATGATTGAGGAGGCCATCCTATTATGTTTATATACTGTATATGAAAGGTACAGCTTATATGAGAGAAATAATAAAGGATCTCATCTCTTGTCACAGCAGTGAAAAACATAACCTTGTAGAGCACTATATATTTTTTTGTATATAATCAGTATATTGTAATGTATACAATGCAGTATATTGTGGAACATGAACGATTGTATAAACAGATATTGTACCATGAGTAATTTTATCCAGGTCATGAAGTGCATTTCAAAGCTGTGTACGATAAGAATTGAGATGTGACTCTCCAGTATATCCAGCTTGATGAATTCTTATAATTCATTCAAAGGCGTAGTGCTTTGGATTCATAAAGATATCATTTTTTTCAGCAAACTTCAGTTTGCCTTTACTGATAATTTCAGTAAGAGCAAACTGAAGTAACACACATTAGTGTCATAGAAAACACTGGTACAGAGGTAATATTGCATCATTATCTCCTCAGCTGCTAGGTTCTAACTTTTATTTAATAGATATTTTAGATTAGACAGCTACTATATATATATAGTAGCTGTCTAATCTAAAATATCTATTAAATAAAAGTATATATATATAGAGGGCACACGGTGGCTTAGTGGTTAGCATGTTTGCCTCACACCTCCAGGGTTCGATTCCTGCTGGAGTTTGCATGTTCTCCCCGTGCTGTGGGGGTTTCCTCCAGGTACTCTGGTTTCCTCCCCCTGTCCAAAGACATGCATGGTAGGCTGATTGGCATGGTTAAATTGTCTGTAGTGTGAGTGTGTATGTGATTGTGCCCTGCGATGGACTAGCACCCTGTCCAGGGTGTACCCTGCTTTATACCCGATATCTCCTGGGATAGGTTCCCCATGACCCTCAACAAGGAATAAGCGGTTGAAGATGGATGTGTGTGTGTATACAAACAGGAAGCCACTGGCCAGGCAGGGAAACATTCATTCATTTCTTGTTATCAGGGGCGATTCTAGTGTCTGCTGTGGCCCTAGGCAAAAATTCTCAGGAGGCCCCTCCAATCAGCATTCATCACTATTAAATTATCTGACCCCAATCAAAAATGTGTACAATCTAAACTTTTGTATTTATTTCAAATGTTCACATTAGTACAATTTTCAAACTATAAATACAAAGAACAATAAAAACTTAAATACATAACTACATAACTCCAGCTCAAAAGACCATTAAAAATTGTAAATGAAAATATATAAAAATATAGAACAAAATATAAATATATTGAATGATAAAACATTGAAAAACACTTAAAATAAAAACAATATAAACATAGTACAAACTATATATCCAAAAACCGGTATTTTTAGTTTTCTTAGGGAACTAAACCCACATTATAAGGCCAGTGCTCATTAACACCCTTTAAGCATTGATTCTACAAATGCTGCTTTTTGGGTCTTGGTTAGTGCAAATGCTGTCACTATGTCCTTCATATCTAAATAAATGTACTCTTATACTTAAACAAACAATCATCATTATCTGATCCGCTTCCCACTGTCTTGCTTTCTTTATTCCTCATTCTATTTTTTTCCTCTTTCATTTTTCAATATAGTCCTCCTCGATGGGAATGACATGGCATTATCTCTAAATGGAAATGTAGTGAGTAGTGAACCTTCCCAGTATTCAGTATTCCCAAGGTTCAGTAGTGAACCTTCCCAGAAGTGGCCGACCTTCCAAAATTCCTCCAAGAGCACAGCAACTACTCATCCAGCAATATGAGGTCCATATATATAACATCACACCTAGAGGTCCAAGACAGCAATATGGTTCAGAGCCTGACACTGAGATGGAACACAAAAGATGGCAATTAAAGGACAGACATCCAACTTGATTTTAAGAATGTAGGACATAGTTTCGAAGAAAGAGTTCCAAAAGTTCTGCATTTTGGGATAGAGTGCAAACATATGACTGAGGTTACAGGGTGAAAGTTTGCATTTTTCACACGTCAGGAACATTGGGATATATTTTAGACAGTTTACTCCTAGAGAGGTGAGCTCTATGGACCACTTTAAATTGTATGAAACTAAGTGTAGCACAGGATGTGGTGGTACGTATATTATCTAACGCTCTGCCCCAGTAATCATCCTTAAGCTCCAGACCCAATTCCTCCTCCCAAGCACTAATGGTTTTGATATTTGAAGAACTGTCCTGTGACCAGATCATTGCATATATCCGTGAAATAATGGCACCCTTAAGAGGATTCATCTTGAACACCTCTTCCCATGCAGACTTTGTAAATAAGGAGGGAAAACCAGCAAATAGGGAGGAGACACAATACCTCATTTGAAAGAAACGGAATAGGTGATGACGAGGAAAATTCAGAAAAGTTTGCAAACATATTATTAATGAAAAGATCCTCAAAGCATTTCAGACCCTTCTTTTTTCAAAAAGAGAATGTGGAATGTGTAAAGGAGGGGGGGAAAGAGGTGGTTATTACATATTCGTGCCAGGGGGCTATTAGGTTTTCACATGGTTGATAAGTGATGGATAAAATTTTTGCTTCAATAAAATAAATAAATAAAAACTGTATTGTGTGTTTACTCAGGTTGCCTTTGTTTTATTTTGTATCTAAAACTATTTAGTATGAGAAACACATAAAAACAGTACTGTTTATGCATGTACATATAGTAAATAAAGTGATTCTGATTCTGATATATATTACTGAAGTTAATTTCCACACATAATAATGTCAGGCCAACTGATAGCTAATTATGAACACATACCAACCAAATCACCTAATCTTCACTTAAATCCTGAGTAAAACCATCATAAAAGGAGAGAAATTATACTTGATATATTGCGAGCAAAGTATATATAGTTTCAGCACTTGCTAAGATTAAAAGCATACTGAAAGATTTAATGTACACGTCAGAGAGAGAAAGAATTATTATATACTAAGGAGTAAAAGAGACACAAGAAAGAGAAAGAGAGAGAGAGAGAGAGAGAGAGAGAGAGAGAGAGAGAGAGAGGCTTCATGGGAACAGCAGATTCATATAACTGCTACTTTTGGCTGTTCTAAAGGTCATCTACACCTGAATGCCATAGCTGTACCTGTTAGACAGAGAGAAAGAGTAAGAGATGGAAAGATAGCGAGGGGTCAACAAGGGATAAGCATTGTATTACACAGAGGAAGAAGAAGGATGCAAAAATGATGAATTACAATGAAGAAAAAACAAAGATTTGAAATATAATAGCAGAACTCATAGCTTCATTTCAATGAAAAAGCAATGCATGACATTTACTTGATTCAAATGTGTATATTATTTCCACAAAATGAGATCATCAATACAAATTTGTTTTTAATTCACTTACTTTTAGCACTAATTATGTTTATGTACTATACTATGTTAAAGTATAAAACATGTACGCATAAATTCATTCATCTTCAGAAAGTGCATTGTTCTGGTCAGGGTTGTGGTGTATCCAGAGCTTATCCTCGTGACACTAGGTGCGAGGCAGAAGTACACCCTGAACAGGATGACAGTCACACACACACACACACACACACACACACAGGGGCAATTTTTTAGAAATAGCCCATCTACCTCTGGGCATGTTTTGAGGAGGTGAGAGGAATCAGAGAACCTGGAGCAAACCTAGAGAAACCATGCAAACACAGGGAGAACATAAGAATAGTGAGAGAACAATCAGAATAATAATAACATAAGAATAGGGAGAGAACATAAGAATAGGGAGAGCCAGAGACTCTGCACAAACAGCAATCAATGCTCAAAATTGAACTAGGAACCTTGGAGCTATGAGACAGTAATGCTACTGCACCATAAGTAAAGCCAATGCATCACTTACTTTCAGTGATAACAGATAACTGATATAATCGCAGGGCTTATGTCCAAGTGTTTTTGTTTTGAAGCATAAGGAATACATGAGTCACTCACTGATACACAGATACTGATTTGTTTGTACCGCTCTTGTTTCCTGTATCTCTCTCTCTCTCTCTCTCTCTCTCTCTTTTACACATAAGTTACACAATACACATAAGTTTACACAGTACAATATATTAATATTCAAGTATGTATTTAGGTCAGTATTACTCCAGTGTTTTTATCCCACTTGTTTAGTTGTTGTGAGACTGAGGCATGAATAAAAGGTAGAACAAGACTAACAAAAGAGACTGGACATGCATTTACAAAGTATGGCTGTTTAGAAGAAAACAAAAACCCAATTTAAACCACTGCATGGTGTATTAGTCAAGGATATGAGCTCTTCTGGGCTGAGGGTTATACACTGCTCAAATATTTAAAGAGCATGCAGAGATTCTTCAAATGAAAAGAAACAACTTTGAAATATTAAATGGTTCTTTAAAAATTGCAGAGCATAACACAGAGCACAGCTTTTCCCCTAGAATCTGGCTATAAAGTTAGCAAATGATTTTCGAAACCAGGTTAATAGAAAGTACTGGTGGAACTTAACTGTTCAGCCTTCAGTAAAACAAATCCAAAGAATATCTTTTTGGTGACTTTATTCATGGATTAGCTCACTAATAGATTCGCATTTACTGCTCCAGAGGACTTCTGAAGTGTGAGGATACATGAGATTCGATGAAGCATCTTAAGTTCAGAATTATGTGCTAAAGTTACAGCAAAAAAAAAATTATGATCAACAATAGTATTGATGTCAATTTAAAAGCAATTACTAGGCTAGAAGAGTGAATCTCAGTTATTAATGCTTAGTATCAGATGGGGTTATGAAAAGTCACATCTAGCCTACATGATTGAGCTGTGATATAGGAACATTATAAACGCTTAATGTGAACTTGACTTGAACAAAAACAACAAACAAAAAATGCAGAACTAGGTCATGCACTTATCTTGGCATAAACACTATCCTATTAAAAGGACTAACCTTTTGACATCTTCTTCAGAAACGTCTTCAGGAAACAGCTTAACTTTTTCAAAACAGTGATTCAATAACCTAAATATGAAGCACAGCGTTTTAATATTTTCTGCTTTATCCTGGTCAGGGTGGTTGTGGTGTATCGGGAGCCAATCATTAACACAGGACACGAGGCAGAGACACACCCTGAATGGGAGAATCAATCCCTAGCAGGGGACACATTCGGTCCCACCTAGGAGCAATTTAGTGTAGGCAATCCATCTACCAGCATATTTTTTCAACAGGGGGAGGAAACTGGAGAACACAGGAAGAAAATCATAAAGCGCAGTATCTAACCCTGGAGCTGTGTGTTCATCTAATGAGATTATAGAATTTTTTTTTGCTAGTAAAAAATAGACATGATATAGTTATCAATAATCAATAGTTATCAACAAACAATTAAAAATCATGTTAAGCTGTTTCCTTATTATGGGTTTATATGAAGAAGAAAACAGTTAACATCAAAATTATTGTGCATGTGAGTGACTTGTTTCATCGTTTGAAATCATCATTTCTTTTACATTAAGCCATGTTAACTTTAAAAAAAAAAAAATTTTTACAATTAGCATTAGAATTAGAATGCGAATCCTCCTTAAATCAATTGCTATAATAATATTTAATTTCAGTAGCCTGAGTTTACAATCTGTGTCTCATGCACCATCTTTATCTAAAAAACTACCGTAGTTTATATATGTATAGTAAACTAAAACTGCCATGTTTAAAAAGAAGTTTTTCATGCAGGAAGCAAGCATGAGACTTAAATGAGTAATTAATTTTCATCTAAGTCCATCACATGTTGTTTGATAAGTACTTATTCTGTCATTTATATTGTAAAAACATGATAGATGAGACAAGAAAGTAAACAAAAACTGATCCGTGTAGTCTGCACACATCCTGATGTAAAACAGACGTCTTTTAGGTGTAGTCTGTATGAACTGCTTTAATATATTGGAAAATCAGGTTAAACCTGGAAGTTGTGTGGTGGTGTTTCAATACCAGAATCTCAAAGACTACTTTAACATCAGTTTCATGATTCTAGTTTATATTTGAGAAAATACTGCAATATATGAAGACTGTGATTTGGTGTTTTTTGATACAAGGAACACTGATTTAAGATGGCATGGTTCAACATACTATATGGTATTATACACTTATAATGAGTTACAAAAAAAACCCACTTAGGATTTTAGGAAAACTTCAAGGGAATAAGGATGGTTTGAATTGATGCTTATGATTCTGATGACGGGTCATTGTGCTAGAGGGTGGACTTAGTTCAGAATTCAGGCACAAAGCATTACAGCCATTTCTAAACAGGAAAGACATCTAAAAAGAAACATACAATTGTAATAAAAATGTTGTTTTCCCCCAGTCAAATGCAAACATAATGGATCTCCCTCAGGCAGATGACAGTTCAAAGAAGATATTGCTATGTATCCAGTCAAACCATTAAAATCATTAATCTGGTTAATTAAAAAAAGTGCAAGGACACTACAGTATAAAATACATGCTGTTGAGACAGCAACTCCTCATTACTTATTAGAAAGAAACACACTGGTGGACAGGTGGAACAGCCACATACTGCTTTTCTACTGTGAATACAAAAATGGAACCTTGTAGCGATGTGCTACCACACTTCAAAACTTTTTTTGTTGCTTTTCCTTATATTCTTTGCTTATTAAATAGCAATTATAAATGTTCCTGGCATGCCAGCATGTTTTTAATGCTCTTTTCTGCAATGTGTTTTTTTTTTTAAATTTATTTCATTCTTGGTCTGGGAAGGCATTAAACATAATTCCAAAGAAAGGAAGATAATATATTCATTAGTACCCAAGGCATTACAGCAGGTTAATGTATCCATTTTCACTGTAAGAGTAAAAGGAAAAATATCGATTGCTGTAATGAATTTAGTATGTAATGTCTCTATTAAACCTTGCAAATATTCTGATTCCTTCTGGTGGCTCAGTTAGAGTACTACACTCTCAGTTTCCAGGTCCTCTAAGGTAGTGTCTGATTGGGAAATCATCACCAGTTTGTCTTTGTTTGAGTACTGTCTGATCATGTCATGGTCAGGTTCATTGGATACATCTTCCTCCTGGACAAGGGGATTTTTTGAAACGTGCCCTTTAGACAAAAGCTCAGAAGAACTCCCATGACTAAAACTTGTCATATCAGTGGACTCAAATGACTCCCCTCCAAGACCCTCAAGTTTGATATAGCCCCCACTGCTTGGACCCTCCAGTCGAGGACAGCTACGTCGCCTGGTTCGATCCATGTGCCGGTTCACAGGGGTGGACGGGCAGATTCCCAAGTCAGTGGACCTGGAGTAGTCTGATAGGGCACTTAAGGACAGGTGAGAGCCTGTCACTTTGGGGCCAGGGGATGCAGGAAGGAGTTGCACCCGTGAGCCTTGAAGGGAGATGTGTGGCATCTCTTGCAGGCTGTTGCTACCCTTATAAACTTCCACTGAGTCCTGGCAAATAATGGTTCGAGTTTGAGGAGTTTTCACTTTGGCTTTTGTGATGCTCCCTGATGCCACTAGAGACTCCAAGCAGTGATGAATAGCATCTGAATCCAGACATTCACTTGTGGTCTCCCCAGATTTATCCGAACCCCTTCTGTTTCCTGCTGTCCTGTGGTTGAGCCTGATCAATGGTAGTGTGAAAGCATTGACTGAGGAGGTCACAATTGTTTTGGTCTCCCATTGCTTCGCCTCTGGTGACTGATTCCTGCAAATGCTATACACTGTGTCTGTGATGGCAGAACTATCCAAAGGTAAGTCTTCCAGTTTGCCAATAGATGAGTTTCTGGATGAAGGCCTGCTATTCTGGTCCTGTTTGAAAGATCCTGAAGATGGCCATGAGCCCTTTGCTAGCATAGCAGCATTGTATACAGAGCTTGGATTGCCTTCTACCCCCTTTGATTGCATATAGTTCACAAATCCATTGAGTGAAACATTGTCCTTGGATCGCAAACTGTGAATATCAATAACCGTTGAATAAATGTCCCTAAGGTTAATGATTTTCGTCTTTTTGTCCCTGTTTTCGTGCAGGACTGCATTAGCGCAAATGAACAGGAAGATACCAATGCCCATAATCAATGGTCCAAACACTTTTAGTTTGTCTGAATGTAAGTGTCTGTTTAAAAACTCAGCAAAGACACTCAATTTTGGTGATCCCTCAGCTGTGCCATTAGTAGAATTAGAGCTTTTAACATCTTTATCCAGCTGATAAATAAGCTTACCACTTGTCGTCCAGTTCACTGCTTTGGGTCCTCCTCTGTCATTGGTAAAGGCTGGTTTCTGTAAGTTTTTAACTGTGAGCAGTCCCGGGTAAAGCGGATTTCCTTTAGGCCAGTAGCCTAGTACAGCCAAGGCAATCCCAACAAGCAGCACAATAATGCCCAGTGCAGCAATCAGCCCAGAGACCGAACAGAGCTTCAGTTTTCCTTTCACCACCACCACCTCATTCTTTCTCTTCTTCTTGGCTTTTCTCTTGCGCTTGTTCTCTGCCCGGTTTTTGGCACGGAGGGAATCTTGGCGTCTTGCTGAGATTCTCAAGAGGCCTCCAGTAGCAATCATAATGAGGCACGAACTGGTGATCACCTAATCATCCTGTGTTTGACAGAAAGACAGAGTAAGAATCAGACTGACAGTAATCAGTATTCATAGATATGCAGTAAACATCAGAAATATACAGTATATTATAGTAAATCCACAAGATTAATCTGACAGATTTTAAATAACTTACACAGAGTCCTAACACAGAAGGTATATATATGACCAAACATATTTGCACGCCTGACCATCACACCCATATGTGGGTCTTCCCCAAACTTTCCAACTACAAAGTTGGAAGCACACAATTGTATAGGAAGCCTTTGTATGCTGTAGCATTAAGAGTTCCTTTCACCAAACATATTCAAGTGTGACAATGCCCCTACGCACAAAGTGAGGTCCAGGAAGATATGGTTTGCCAAGGTTGGTGTTGAAGAACTGGAGTGCCTTCTCAGAGCCGTGACATCAAGAACAGTGATCTCAGAACTGGAACACTGAACAGACTGTTGACCACTGACTTTTGAATGCTGACCTCACTAATGCTCTTGGGGTTGAATGGATAAATCCCGACAGCCATGCTCCAAAATGTAGTGGTAAGTCTTCCCAGAAAAGTAGAGATTATTTTATATGCAAACATTTTTTTTATAATGTGTGTGTGTGTGTGTGTGTGTGTGTGTGTGTGTGTGTGTGTGTGTGTGTGTATGTATGTATGTGAAGGTCAGGTGTCCACAAACCTTTGGACATATATTGTGTATATGGCAACCCCTAACTCCCCTGACAAAGAAGCACTGCTTCAGTCGATCATTAAAATATAATAATATTAATTATCAAAACATAACCAAAGCAGTCATTTGTACCCATAATGTAGACACTTGCAAATATTTATATCTAGGGGCTTAACTGCAGGATAACACAGAGGACAAGCAATTATAAAGCAAGTAAAATTGTATATCACATCATGGCATAATAATAACAACAACAATAATAATACAGTTTCATACTGCTTTACACAAATGCTTTTATTCCTTTAGTCAAGGTGATTGTTAACTCATGTTTGCATACGATTTGATTATTAAAGGCATGTGCTCATTTTGCAAGCTTAAAGGCTTTACTGTATCATATATCTCCGAATGATATTCAATTGTGAGAACTCCATATCATCTTCTGAAATTGCTTTATCCTGGTCAGGGTCATGGTGGATCTGTAGCCTGTGCTGGGAACATTAAGCACGAGGCAGGAATACACCCGGAATGAGATCCCAGTCCATCGCAGGGCACCATGCATGCACATATTCACAGACACATTAACATTCAGACTCAAATTGGTTTAGCAAATACATCTGAAATCCATATGCATTAAACTGTTCCAACACTGTTAGCAATGTAAGACATAGGGCTCCCAATTTACAAACCATTTTAACCCATGGTTATATTTAGAATGCATATAGCCACCACACACCCTCACACCCCCACACACACATACATATATCATCATTTCCCTATAAGAACATATACAGCAAAAGAGGGACAGAATCATGATAAAGTAAACAGCATAACTGTGCAAAGCAGCTGCATATAAATAATCTAAAGAGTAAATAATAAATTGCAGCACATGTTACTATGTAACAGTGTCGAATCAGTGCTAGTGGTGGTGCTGGTGGTGGTGGGGGATTTGTGCATGTATACATGATGTCACTACTTTAGATTAATGATATATGAAAAGGCATGCCAGCTGAGCAGATTAGAAGAGATCTGTTCATTTATGAATGTGTGAATGTGATGTCTAAAAGCATAGAAGCACTGTCAGTGTGAACGTGTGTGTGCAGTGTAGTGACATGGTATTTTATATGGTGTCTTATGCATACCTGGAGAGTGTGCCAGATTAGCAGCTGTGTGTGGGAGCCCAGGAGAGCATTTATACTCTGCTACCCAGACAGATGTGTCTGCACACATGACGTAATGCACAACCACAAACTACCGAGACACAAAAGTGATGGCCTTCTCTGTGCCCTTCAGAGAATGGACAAATTATACAAAATGTTCTAATATGGTTTCTAGGAAATTCTTCACATGCAGTCGGAATTCTGCCCGGTGCTAAATTTACATGCTAAACAATATCAAAACCCATATTTATTATCATCATGCCACAAGTGCAGAAAATAAGGCATACGATTACAGCTATATACAGTCATGTGAAAAAATAAGTATACTCCATGGAAATTGTTTGCAAACATTTTATCTTCTTTGAAAGAGTGCCTATTAATAAAGTTGATACACTCTATCAAATGACATAAAATTGTTTCCACAATATAAATTGACAAAAATAACCAACAACAGATCAGTCACATGGAAAAAGTAAGCATACCCCTGCATTTGTTAGACTTTCAAATGCATAAAATTAGAATCAGGTGTTCAAGAATGAGTACCAGTAATGTGAACCTGCTTAGGGAGTGCAGGTGGAACCTGTCTTATTTATACCTCTCTCATATCTAGTGCCCTTCAGAAAAAAGGTTGTGGATGCCTATAAGTCTGGCAAGGGATTTTAAAAGATCTCCAAATTATTTGAAGTACATCATTCCACTTTAAGGAAAAAAAATGTCCAAATGGCACAGATTTCAAATGACTGGCAAACTGTCCAGGACTGCCTGTCCCAGCAAATTCAGCTAGAGAGCAGACTGTCTGATGACTGTCTGACATCTCCAAGGACCCCAAAACGTCATCACAGGATCTGCGAGTAAGTCTTACAACTATCGGTGTCAAAGTGCACGTTTCTACAATCAGAAAGAGATTGCAGAAAAGATTGCTTTTGCTGTCTAAAAAGAAAATTAAAGCAAGACTACAGTTTGCTAATTAGCATATAGGCAAAAGACCAGGCCTTTTGTTATAATGTGCTCTGGACAGACGAATCAAAGATAGAGTTGTTTGTCCACAGAAATAGCAGATGTGTTTGGCTCTGACCAAATATAGTTTTTCACCTCATATCAACTATGAAACAGGGTGGTGGAAAGGTTATGATTTGGGGTTGCTTCACTGCCTCAGGGACTGGACAGCTCGCATTCATTGATTCAACTATGAATTCTGCATCATATCAAAGAGTGCTTGAAGATAATGTCAGGCCATCTGTCCAAAAGTTGAAGTTGAACTGAAAGTGGACCTTTCAACAGGATAACGATCATAAGCACACTAGCAAATTCACTAAGTAATGGCTCAAAAAGAGTAAATGGATGATTATGGAATGGCAGTCAAAGCCTGGATTTGAATCCCATTAAAATGTTGTGGGGGGATTTGAAACGTGCAGTACATGCAAGAAAACCCTCAAACATCTTGTAACTGAAATAATTGTATTAATAATGTTTGCTTGTCGAAATATATCAAAAAAGGCAACAATTTCCATGGTGTGTACGTATTTCTTCAAACGACAGTATGTTAGAAACACCTGCACCTGCAATGTTCACAATACTCACATCAAACATCAGAACTGGAAAAAATCTGGAATATAATTTCAGTACCTTTAACTGTGGCATGTTTGTTGGTGCAGGAAGTGCTGATTTGAATATTTCAGAAACTGCTGCGCTCCAGGGATTTTCACACACAACAGACTCTAGAGTTTACTCTGAACAGTGTGAAACACAAAAAACATCCAGTTAGCAGCAAATCTGTGGGCGGAAACGACTTGTTGATAAGGGATGTGCAAGAATGTCTACAGTAACCCGTATAACCACTTTTTACAGCTGTGGAGAGCAGAAAAGAGTCTCTGAATGCGCAACATGCTGAACCTTGTAGTGGACAGGCTACAGCAGCTCAAGGCTGCACTGACTTCCACTCCTGTCGGCCAAGAACAGGAATCTGAGGCTACAGTGGGCACAGGCTCACCCAAACTGTACAGTTGAAAAAATGACATTTATATATATATATAACATTTTCTCTATACTATGTATGCAGGTTGATTGAATATAATACATTATCAATAGAGGTATAGTTAAACATGCTGCTGTGATACCTATTCAAATCAAGTCCAGTTTCAACTTTTAAAAAGTTCTTGTTGTTTTGCCTTTTCAGGTCTCCAGTCATGTGTGAGTACTCTAGAATGTATTACACCAGTGAATTTTGAATGTCACATCCCCTGTTGTGCCACTCCACCCATGCTAGAGCATACACATTCATTTCTTCTGACTATGAAAATAGCATCTGTGTACAAGAGGGAAAGAGCCGGCTTATACCCATACAAATGAGCAATTAACTCATTTTAGCAGCAAATAACGTTTGCACCAGCATGAAAATAGACGCGGTAAAATGAAAAAATACACACCAATACACAAAAAACAACCAAATAGGCAGTGTTACAACAGCTTGTAGGAATGATTACATGCTTAAAAGAGAATGCATTTCAGATTGATCAAACAAGAAGCTGACAAAAGTCAGCAAACATGAAATCTTGGCCTCTCTAAGAGGAACCATGTAGAGGGAATCGAGCTTTGTACTAGCTCTCTAGGAACTTCTTACTACAGATTGTTCCGAAAGCCAAGTAATGGCACATGAGGGACATCCAACCTGCCTGTTCTCATTTATCACCACTAGCCTGAAGTCAACAAGTCAAACTCTAAGGCTCTACATCAGTAATCTGTGACTGACCCAGCACAGAGATGTAGATGTCTAAATTACTCAAAATAACACTACACACAGCCCTTTAATATGTGCATAATAACCCAGTGGGAAAAGATGCTATTTTATTAATGTTGACTTTGTTGATTAATGAGTAATGAATATAGTTAATATGCAAAGACAAGAAGGGGTCTGTATTTTAAGCACATTAAATATAAAATACTTTAAGAGGATTAGCTTGGTATAGTGGACATTACAATGAACAAATCTATTGCTAGGTGACATTTATTTTAGCGCCCATACAGCATTAACAACAGGTTTAGCAGTTGTTATTTATTTAAAAAAAATGCTATATTGATTTTGCTAATTAGATCTGTAGGTTATGCTACAATGACTCATCCTCTAGCATGCTTTATCCATGTCTGCATAAGGAAATATATACAGGATAAAATATGCCTTAGCATTCATTCCAAAACAGATACCTCATGAGTGCGCAGGGTTTGTGTCATTTACATTTACAGCAGTTGGCAAGCATCCTCATCCAAAGACGATTGGCAGACGTGCTTTATAATTTCCTTCATAAACATGTCCTCATGCTAGTACAAGTAGGTCAGGGTTTAAGGAATACAATTAATCTGTACTATATTTTATTGCACACCTTTATTTAACAATTTTTTTTTGATAAACCTGAGTTGTGTTTTCAATTGTTTGATATCTATGAGAGCAGAGTATTTTTGTGAATTTTTTCACAAAAGATCAAAAGCTTAAACAATAAAGACAATTTTTCCACAGCCTTCTTTGCCCATATTTAATAAGGGTGCCAATATTAGTGGAGGGCACTGTGTAGACAGTATAAGATTGGGGTGCTGAGTTCTTACGGTGATTTCATTCCATGTTGTTGTGCTGTCATTAACTCTGACATGAATGCTCCCTATTCCATGTTCTTGCTGTGGCCATGGACCACAACTGAGTTTAATGACAGAAAATGCTTTATCTTTAAGCGGTGTTCTAATTATGTCCTTGGGATTTTAAAAACTGAGTGTTTCTGTGCAACGAATCTGTCTACAGAGACAAATCAACAACAACAAAACAAATCCCTAATTAAAAATAACAAATATAACAAATCCCTAATTTCTTATTTTACTAGAGTGGTTGTATCAGTTTTACTGTAATATAATAGGAAATATTCAAATGTTCTAATGTGAAATATACAAATATATCACACTGAGTTTAAATTCTCATCTGAAACACACAGAGGGTAGATATATGAGCTTTTCTTATAGAACATCTGGTTGACAAACAGATGGCTGAAAAGATACCTGGAGATCCAGCTAATCATAACAGACAGCTTGGATCACACAATGGCTCAGAGGAGCAATTTCTTCTCTCTCTGATTTCCTAAACTATCCGAGTATACACAACAAGATTGTGAAGTGAGACACTGATTAGATCTGTTTTGGAATATTCTCAGTTTAATAGAGACCTATTTTCACATAGATATACACTGCTCAAAAAAATAAAGGGAACACTTAAACAACACAATGTAACTCCAAGTCAGTCAGACTCCTGTGAAATCAAACTTTCCACTCAGGAAGCAACACTGATTGACAATCAATTTCACATGCTGTTGTGCAAATGGAATAGGCAACAGGTGGAAATTATAGGCAATTAGTAAGACACTCCCAATAAAGGAGTGGTTCTGCAGGTGGTAACCACAGACCACTTCTCAGTTCCTATGCTTCCTGGCTGATGTTTTGGTCACTTTTGAATGCTGGCGGTGCTTTCACT